>JAVYIG010001255.1:0-250000 GCA_035222895.1 Strongylocentrotus droebachiensis | reverse complement strand
AAGCCGGGCTCTCAACGGGATAAGAATAGATGAGTACCGTAGTTGTTTCATGTGATGAAAGGAGTTTGATAAGACTGACACTACAATGCCAACAAGAGAGGGAGCTTCCTGTCCTCTCCTAATTACTAATCAGATACTCCACGTGTGGAAGGGAGCGCCCAAGGACTGATGTGACAGCCGTGAGATCACATAGGAACCACCTGTATCACAAACGCACACAGACCCACACACACACAACTACACCCAAGCTCACCTTCTGTTATTCCATAATTTGTTTAGATTTTTATTTTTGTATTCAATATAAAGTATAAAAAAAAATCTTAAATACAATTCTTAATAATTACATAATTCAATTAACTTTTCAGGGGGGGGGGGGGGCATTACGCTGATCAAAACTTATACTTTCAGTGTGGTGATATTATTAGTTTTATTAAATTGTTTTTGTGTTTTTTTCAAATGGAAGAGAAATACAGAATCCCATAGTACTTCCAAATAACTTAAACCTATTAAAGCTCATAGAAAGCTTAATATGCCCCCCCCCCACAAAAAAAACGTGTACTAGCTTCACCAGGGTTGTGGCTGAATCATAACTTCACATGAACATCCCTTCTTAGAAAGGATTTAGTTTTACTGCATAGGTCAAGAATTTGTGTCTGTCGAGCCATGAGATAGCAAGGCTTTATAGTGACCATACAAGAAGGTTACGTGTGATTTCCAGACCATCCTGAGGGACTTACATGTATAGCCTGTTTAGACTACAAGAAATATAAATGAAACTCATAAAGAGAAATGTCATATAGAGAATCATTGTATAGCGAAAGGAGCATACAGACTAGAAAACAACATCGTATAAAGAAAGGTCATATAAAGAAACTCATTTTGAAGAGGTTAGTTGACATGACAGGTGGCCTATCATCAGTGCTTGCTCATGATAAGCCCCGCCCAGCTATATGATTTGTGTATGATCGAACGTACATACTTGTGGGGGATGCTAATTCTTTTAATATCTGGTTTTCATTCAAAGTAATGCTCAAATAGACGTTTTGCTGTACAACAATGCTTCTTTATATGGTGTTTAGATTAGGACAAAATGAATTACCTGTCGTATAGCTATACGATAAAACCTTGCAGTGTGAATGCAGCTAGGGGTAGACGTGTGAAAGGAATGATTCATTGCTCATTAACACGTCCAGGGCTGGCTGTATACACGTTGATGTTTCCTTGTCTTGGCTAGGAGATAGAGAAACACTTGTTGAGGCAAGGAAAGATTTGCTCTTCTCTTTCCCAATTCTAAATCATTCATATCCTGTGCTAATAAGGCTACTGTCTTACAACGATCCCCCTTCCCCATGCTACTATTTCAACCCCCTCATTTGCAAGCACAATGAATTCCTATGCAAAATCCCAAGGTCTTGAAAATTATATTTTCTGTCATCATTCCAAGCGATAGATGCAATTCAGGGATCTGTTTTCATTGTAGGGTGCAAAGTTTGGAATAGTTTCTATTTAATATGATATAAATTAGTAAACTACAGAAACCATGCAAATATATTCTACTGCATCGCAAGAGCTCCTGGGATGCTTTAACTACTACAGACAGTTAATGAGAAGATGTTCTTGTAGTTTTTATTTTAAAGTACTTGATTTTCTAGTTTTTTACAGTAAGTTACCCACAGTTGATGGACTGCGCATGCAACAATACCTGGCAATGGCTCTAGAATCAATGGGCATTCCCTGTATGTATACTTGGCCCAAGTTCAGACTTTTACTTTACATTAATGAAGACTCAATGATTATTAGTTGACCTTTAATTGCAATCATGTTTCTGACTGAATCAGAGCTGGACAATAATGGCAACTTCCTGATTCATGTTTGATGTGCTTTCTGTCAGAGATCCAAAAGATTCCTACATTTTGCATATGATTGTCTAAACATTGTCACTTAATATATTGGGGAAAAAAGCTTCTGTAAGTTTACTTGCACTACTATCATATTCAAATACATGTGGTAGCAAAGTGTTTTAAGGCTCTCTAATTATGGTGTATCTTCATGAAATTAACTATATAGAACACATAAAATAAATAGGCACTTTGAAAACAAAACTCCTTATAAAGTAGAAATGATAAAATAACTGAGAATTAATTTGTTCTTAACTTCTTATGTATTGATGGACAAGAGTTCATTTAATCACATGACACTGTAATGCTGACAACATTTTAAGGTTGAGTGAGTAGTAGCTGTATAGTTGGACACAAAAGTTTGAATTAGATGAGATTTTGAACTAATTATCAGTGAATTAAATCTTGAATGAAAGATTGATATAGGGTGCAGGTGCTTCCAAACGGCAATGGTAAACCTTACGAACGCCTCTCAAACCCCCTCCATCCTGGATCTTTCTCTCTCTCATTACCACTTTGTTCTAAATCCAGAGTTTCCACAACTCGCGGCCTACAATTAGCAGTACTTGATGAATCATAGACCTATCGTTGTGCCGGTATGCGATGTGACTTAACTCCTACAAATTGAGTTTTCTTCCTGTTTGTATGGCGGTCAGTTTGCCCCCTCTTCTTGCCGATTCATTAATTCTTTGGGGGACCGTACCCTTGTCTCATTAGGATGTGCTTCTTGGGAACTTGTTGGATTATTACTTGGAATTAAGTTTGGAATCAGAAATTCGTTTGTGGATCAAATCGCTATCAGAACGTGAGTGGTAAGCCCAAACTTCTATTGTGGAATGATGATTTATTTCAAGAAAAAATTAACCAATTGTAACGACCAGTTTAAAATTTTGCCCAAATATTAGTAGAAAAGGCCCATATTTGAAAATGAAGTAGAACTTAACAGCAGGACTGTATCAATTAGAATTCAGATGAAATACGAGTCATTTTTATTTTGTTCTTAACACACGTTCCTGTAATAGCAGCTTCAGATTAAGGAATGAATTGAAAATAACCGCTTTAAATTGGAAAGAGTTTCTTCAACATTTTAATAAATTGTATGCAATATCTTACAGCAGATCCTCCATAATTAACTTCAAATTAATATTTCCAACTTATTTAGTCTTTATTATTTTGATTATAGAAAATGTAGGATTTTTTTGGGGGGGACAAGTTTTATATCATTCTTACAAATTAGCCTCCCTCTTACAAAAAATAGTACACAACTTTGTTAAGACTGTTGTGGCTTACAAAACAAATCTACCATTCCAAAAACAAACTATATTCATTTGTTTGTATGTCCAATAGTACCTACATATACATTTTGTGATTATCTGTTTTCTGTGCATATGATGGTTAGTTGGCTATCCTTCACAAATGATTTTTGTCAACAACTAATGAATACAAACAGAAATCAATTTGTCTAATTTGTACTTTAATAGATGTCATATGAAAATAGGCCTGATTGAATATGTCCTTTAGGCCAGTATCCCCACACACTATAGATTAATATTATTGTCTCACCTTCAATATCTCTCATCAGAACTTTTGTCTAGTTGTGGCAGGATTTTGTTGGGATTCAATTTTTAAATTGCTTCTGGTGTTCCTCATTTGTAGCTCATTACTTAAGTTTTTTTTTCTTCACTACAACAGTTATTTACAGTAGCATTTTGGGCGTAACTTATGGCCTTGTTTTTATCTAATTAAAAAATATACAAAATCATAGACAAGTTTCTCTATAATGTGGCTGCTCTTCCAATAAACATGCTTTTTGCTATCAATCAATAAACAGTGTTTCATAACTATACAATCCTCTTTGGAGGCCTTGTCTGCAAACATCTCCCCCTGTACGAGTTTTGAACCCCTGACCCCCTGGGCCAATGCATTTATCCTATTTCCTGAGGGTCGATCTGGTTAAAAGTAAGAGTGGACATGCAGAAGCTGGCTTTTCAGTCTGTCATAGAGGACGACCAGGGGAGGACCAGGGGCTCCTATAAGCATTGCTTCCTCCCAGACGGTGCTGTAATTGAATCAAGTTAGTTTTAATTAGTCTGGACACACTCTTGATCTACTTCAGCCCGATCATCCTATCCTCCGCATGCGAACCGGCTCATAAGGCGCGTCTTCATCAGCTCGAGATTCGACCTCAAAACTTGAAACTCGACCTTGAGAAATTAGCTCGAGATATTTTGCTCAGCGTTTGTGCATAGTGTGAGTCTTTGGTCTGGTAAAGACGCACCGGACAAATAGCTGCTTGGATATTTTGCAAACTATCCCAAGATATCTTGGGATGACAATCCCGACCAAATATCCTGCCAATTGCAACTTGCAGGCTGATGAAGACGCAAATAAGCTGGATTGTTTGCGATCGGGATAGTTCAAATAGCGGGATATTTTGCAATCTCGAGTTAGTGAAGACAGGCCTATATAGCAAGAGCTCGAGCTAGGCCCCCCAACCTCTACAACAGTTGAAAGTTTAGAGGTCTGTCACAAGTCATGAATTCGGTTAGAAGTCACGGAATCTGGTTAAAAGTCATTGGTTAAAGACTTCTGTCTGGTAGGTAGATTGACAAATAACCAGTCATATCATAGCCCATGGCTCGGTGCCAGGAAGGGGAACACATGTAGGTTCCAGGTATCTACAAACATACATATTATGAAAGGATCAAAGTCTGATTTACAGAGCTGATTTACATCTAGATAGAGAGGAATGCATAATGATTATAAAGTACTTTCATATATAAAGCAGTGTGTTTTGCTTTTGATTTATTTCATTAATGAAAACAGACAAAATTATTAAAGCACATGGAACAAGTCTTATATTTTTATTTCATCGTTTCCAAAATTTTGCTGATATTCCAGACTTTATTTTACAAAGAGTACAACTAAACAATGTAGCCTGCATTATATACAAAGTACATGAAATGCAATTACAATTCTCCTCTTCTGCATGTAAGTAATGAAAAAGAAAACAACTAAGCTTCTGACTTTCACATTCATATCGCCTGCTAAGAGCCAGAAGAACGTTAGCTCATATACTTTATTAATGCTAATCTGGCACCAAATAGACCAATGTGCATGTACAGAGAATTTAGAATTGTAATTATGAGCAAATGAAGATGTAGAAGGTGCTAATTGGGATGATGTAAAGTATCTTTTAAAGAGGAAGTCCAACTTAGCACAAGATACTAATCAGCATAGGAGGAAGGTTGTGCTACAAAACCCACTTTAATCTTTGATTAAAGGTACTCCCTCAGTGACACATGATAGTTGTTTCATTGAGTCTATATTTCAAAGAACTTGTCATACATAGATACCAGGCCCATGGTCCCATCCACGGGCCCATTCTGGACTCATGGCAGGTCATTCAATTTTACAGCACTATAGAAGGGGCTTAAAAGAAGCAATTTAGGCCTAATGTTTAAAAAAAATGAATATTAAAGGATTGTGAATCCTTCTATTGGATTTTTTTAATATTAGGTATATAATTGAAGTAAGGATTCATTCTATTAATGATGACTCTATAATTTAGAGCGTATAACTGAACATATATGGTAGACTTGAATCATCTTTTCAGAGTTCTCAAATCCTCCTTGTGTGATTCAGTTCCACCCACTGTACCTTGTGTGGTAAATTCCAGGTAAATCAGTGTATTAATTATAACCCAGGTTATCGATATGGCAGGCCGATTAGATTATATCTTCTTGGTATTTTGGCAAAAAAGGTGAAGCTCGCTTGATAATTGATTTAAATAATTGGGACGAATGGCCCATGGTATCAAGTTTAGCAATCATGTGTTTAACATATACATGCTTATCCATCTAGTTGTCATCTTCATAGTTGTGACAATTAATTCAGCAAGATTCTGTTGAAAGTAGTTATTTCATCATCAAACTCAAATTGACTGTTCAAGCCACAAAATCATTATACAAATTATACACATTGTTTCCATGATCCAGCATTGGATATGATTGTCAATATGCTTTATTTTATTATAAAATGTGATAACTCTTTTTCTCTCTTTCTCTCACCTTCTCCTTCTACTCCCTGCAGAAACAAAATGAGGAGTATGGGTTAGACGGAGAGGAGAGTGCCTTGCGAGAGGACAACACCGGCTCTGCTAGTTCTTCCTCCTCCAAGAACACACATATTACTCCCGTCCTCAGGAGACAGAAGAGGAACAGCCTCTCCACAGAACAAAGTAAATGCAATAAATATTTAAAGCCCCTCTGCCCTAGTTGGCCAGGAGGGATTCAACATTCCTGCATGGTCACTGACAGGTGGTTATCTCATCAAACCAGCCCTCAATTAACATAAGATAAAGAGGATCATGGGGACCAACAGGTACCGCTTAGGCATTGTTTGCTATATAGAGGGCGCAAGTAGCTATAAGTAGTGCATTTGGTCTTTAAACTGGGTTGATGATTCATTCTATCATCAAGATGTCTATAAGGTTTATTATATAAGTATGCACAACTCTGGAATCTCATCCAATTGTGTTATAACGTCTCTACCATAAAATTGATTTCATAACAAAGAAAAGACCTTAGTCTGTCCAGTGATATGTTGCTGATTCATTTACATTCGCTACTATTTATGACAGACCACCAGGGTTGTTAACAAGTCTTGTCAACATCTTGTTTTACCATATTAAAAAAATCATTTTGTTTTATTCTTTAAAGTTTCTGCTTATCCGTCTGAACATCCGTCCGTTTGTTCATGTGTCTCCTTCGTTAGCGCGATAACTTGATGAGAACCATTGAACAGATTTTAATCAAATTTGCATAAAGTACATGTATGTATAAACATGTATCTATGAACTGATTAGATTTTGGGGGTGAGATGTAAAAGGTCAGGTGGTCATGTTGGCATATTTGAGATGCAATCTTATTCATCATGACATTTAATCATGATATTTAATCGCACTTAACATTTAGAAATTTAGAATTAGTGAGGTAAATTACTTTGGTTTCATTTTTGGAACTATATCTTTTGTAGGGCTGCATCTTACATAGGTTGTTTTGATAACTCTGTCACATTCTAATCCTAACCTTTTGTGTAGGGAGCTATATTTATAATATTGGCAAAATATTTGTCACCAACAGCATATGTAAGAGCAATAGCAAGTGTAAGAACCATCAACATCATCAATAAGATCAAATGTTATAAATAAGGCAACAGGACTTTTAAGTTCAGTTGACTTTAAATCCAGTTGAGTTGCAAGCTAGTTAGCCTAGGTTTCAACGTAAGTCCAGATTACTTTTTAAATTTGTTGTATTAACTTCTTACCTGGAGGATTGAGAACTTAATAACAACAAAAAATATAATTGAGAGGAGAAATCAATATAGAATGATATTCATAACAAATGTAAAACCTAAATTAAATTGAAAATTTGTATTGAAAATCTGAAAATGATTTCCCCCTGTAGTTTTGATATTGATTCAAGCAGTTTAAGCTTTCAGAAGAAGAGACCCATAGCTATGTTAGTACCTCCAATCTTCATAGAGGCTGAATCACGCTGAAAAGACGTTGGAAATTGGTAGCCATAATTCATATCTTGTGCACCAATAGTTTTGCAAGCCTTTCCTGTATAGGGTATGAGTCAGAGGGACCGAACGAAAGGAAGAGTCCGTCTGAGCGGGTGAAAAGACTTCAAAACAATGTGAGAATTTTCTAATAAACAAAAAAGGGGGTAAGGTAAAAACCCGGCCAGTGCCAGATGAATTCAATTTACAGTGGTGTGAGAGTTGAAGATAACAGGTGGGGTAGCTGAAAAGGGTTAACACAACAAATCTGACTTGGCCAGGCAAAGACACAGATGCAGGGCAGAGATGATGAGGTAGTTCTTTTCGGGAATTAAAGCTCAAGACACTTTGAAAGTTGCTTTTACTATCATGGATTCAGTTTTGCAGGATTTAGCTAATGCCCAAGCATCTCTCTTGTGGAATAACAATGGATTTCTATTTTGTTGTATCACAGGGCAGCATCGGAGCGCTTCTATGTACGACACCAGACTGTAAGTATAACTACTGCTCTCCAATCTCTCTTTTAATTCATGCAACATTGTATCTATCCTTTGAAACCAGCGGTGACCATGGGATCCACTCTCCTACTGATTTGGCCATACATTGGGAAAACATTCACAATTAAAAGAGCTTCATGCTTAAATCTTGTACATATGCCGCAGCTTACTTAACATCAATATTATTGATATGCAGCTATTACACCTTTCCCTCTGTTTGGCTTCTTACTTTTTGTGAGAAGCTGAAAATGCTTTTGCAGTGGGACTACCTATTCCTTGCATTACAGTAACCAGTGGTTAATGGAAGGAGCAATTGGCTGTTTGTAGATTTTTCTGTCACTTCACAGAATGAATTCTCCTTGTTTATGAGGAAATATTTGTGGTTTACAAAATGCCTTCTTTTCCTAAATCAGTGTGTGACTCTCAAGGGACTCCAAAACTAACCAACAAATTACCCTGCCCAAATCAGGATGGTGCTTCAATATATTTTGTTCCTTTACGTCTGTCTTGCATGAAGTAATAATACTCATAATACGCATGAGTCACTTACTACCTTGTTCCATGAAATGTACATCCCGGGCAAAATAGCACCATGTATCTTTATTATTTTATCATCTGTGACCTTGTTTCTGGTTGTTTCATGTATCGGTTAACATTTTGTAATAAATCTTGAATATTGATGAAGGTGTACATTGCTACCCTTGCTACCTATCCTAAACTATCTCTAATTCTTCACTACCTCACAATGTTTCTCCCCTTCTCTGTCTCTCATAACCCTAGTCTGCAGACAGCCAGAAGGGCTTTAGAATTAAAGCATACCGTAATTAACGGTGTATTAACCACACTTTTTTGCCGCCGAAAAAAAAAAAAAATCGGGGGTGCGGTTTATACACGGTACACCAAACAAAAAAAACAACAAAAAAAAACAGATTTTTTTTTAAATTTTTTTTTTAAAGTTTCGATTTATGCCCCTACGTCTGGCGCTATGCCTGACAATGTCTCCCAGCTCAGTAATCGGTGTGTTGAATCATCACTCGGAAACTAGAACAACACTCAAATTTGTCTGTCATCTTGGTTTGAAAGTAATCTTTCTGATAGATTTCAATATGTAGTTGATAATAATAATTCCTCCAATTTTTCTTCTATTACATGGCGTACCACAAGGTTCTATCCTAGGTCCTCTACTGTTTTTTAAGTCAGCAAAAAAAAAGTCGGCAAAAAAAAAAAAAAATTAGAGCGAATTAGGGGGTGCGGTTAATACACGAGGGCGGTTTATACAACGTTAATTACGGTAACGTCTATTGAGAGACAGGAGGGCGTTAACTCTGTTTTACATGAGTTAATACCCTTCTGCCTCCAAACAGATGACTCTCAAAGGCAAAGTTACATGGACTTTTCTATACCTTCCATCATTCTATCCTGTACTGCATGAAACTCTATTTTTCTTTCCGGTTTAATCTCTTAATGGTTCTGTTCTATGATTCTATACCATGGTATCTTTGAATGTTGTCTCGTACTATCTCTCGGTGACTTGATGCTTTACTATCTCTCAGTAACTATCATCTCTGGGGGGTGTTTTACAAAGATTTGAAGTCGAACTTAACTCTAAGTTGGATTTAAATATTATGGAGAGCCATTTGCAGCCTTATTTTTAAATATATTCAAAAGCAAAAATTCAAGTATTTTAGACTTTTCATTAATTCCACATCAAGAGCATGAAATCTTCTATGATAATAGAAAATATGAATGATTTGAATCAACATTTTATGCCTTTTAAAATAACTTTAAAAAATATTTTTAAGCATGCTAATGGCTTTCCATAATTGTGAAGTCCAACTTAGAGATAAGTTCAACTTAGGATCTTTGTGAAACACCCCCATGTTCTATGATTCTATACCATGGTATCTTTGAATGTTTGTCTCGTAATATCTCTTGGTGACTTGATGCTTTACTATCTCTCTGTAACTATCATCTCTGATTCTATCCTCTACTATCTCTGTAATAATTTAATTCCATTGTTCTATCCTGTGCTACCTATCCTTGCATGCCATTAGTTCTGAACTCCTCGAAATGGAATTATGGGGTTTAGAAGAAGAGGATGAAAATGATGGTGGAGGCAAAGAAGAAGAAGAAGAGGAAGAAGAAGAGGAGGATGAGGAGGATGATGGGTAAATTTCTCAAACCACCTCACTGTGTGTTGAGTACTAACACATCTGTGTAGTTTTAGTCAACTAACTGTAGTCACACACTCTTGTTTTGAGTTGCGGTTAGAATTTACAAAACAAATTGCGCAATCCATGTTTGACAATGATTTCTTTATGCAATGTACATGTATATCATTACTAGTTCAAACAAAAACAAAAGCAAAAGCAAATGCAACAAAATGAAAAATAATTAAAATAAAGCATTTACAAACTTACAATGTACTGTCTGCATTTCTCTGCCAATTTCTAAAAAATGAAGTTCATTAATCAATTGCAGTTAAACAAAATTGTAATGTTATTAAAATTTCAGGAATTTATAATCCCCTGCTCTCCATGTCATTTGAAAAAGTGGTTAAAAACTCCTCCCATTCTATATTGTTAGTAACTTTGATGTTTCTTCACAAATCTTAAAGTTAATCTAATCTATCTCTCCTTGAATCTTATGCCTGGTCTTAAATGCTAATATATAATAGATTTGTTAAAATTAAGGGACAAAATTCATCATAATATGTGCAAACTATGTAGTGAGATACAGTCTGCTAGAGCATTTGTGTATAGCTAGAATGTAATAAATAAACCTAAAAACACTTTGAGTCTGACATTATGTAGGTAAACATTTAAAGAGTATGAAGAAAATAAGGGATAACATTAATTCCCGTGTTTATGGCTTGCACAGGTCCAATGCCAGCCCTGTTCTATTTTAGTGCCTCATATTTTTCATATAAGCTCATATTTTTGATACAGTTTAGCGACATGGAACCCCCTTACACCCTTACTCCGTAATGGAGTGTTGGCTCAGTCAGTAGAGCGTCCGCCTCACAACCGGGAGGTCATGGGTTCAAACCCCGGCCGCGTCATACCAAAAGACGTTAAAAGATGGGAGTTGTTGCTACCTTGTTTGGCGTTCAACAATAAGGGATAGAGCAACGTCGATCTGGCGCTGCTCAGTGGCTGCCGGGCTCACGATCAATTGGGCAAAAAGAATTTCCGTTTCGGTTTAATAAAATTTGGAGTGGACTATTAGGCTATTATTATTATTATTATTATTATGTTATTATGTTTTGGTGACTGGTACACATTAACAATAACCTAGCTTTAGTTTTAACAATAACTTTGGTGTTAACAAGTTAACTGTTTGTCATTAAATTGAGTTGTGTAGCTTGCTAACATATTATGCTTTGGGACTAAAGGCAGACTAAATCATATTGAGAGCCAGAAGGATGTTAACTTGTTTTTAAATGAGATGTGTTAACTACCTTCTTGCTCTGAGCAGATAATATATATTAATTTATGTTGCTAACCTTGTTTGTGTGCTAACCTGCTTTTGTGCACCTTCTCCTCCCACTTAACCCCCCTAACCCCCTCCCAAATGCTTCTTGCTGTGGTAAAGGCACAAAGGAAAAGCCAGAGCTTGTTCTTCTGAGCCACGCGTAGTAGGAATAAAACCTCAAGTAGACCCTGTTAGACCACGAGTAGATCCGCTTAGACAGATCGATTTCTTCAGAATCTTTGATTTTGAAGAAGAAGATGATGAAGACTTGTAAGTTTTTTGCAGTGTGCACTTAATTTGCCATCCTTTATAATATCTATCTATTGTCACCAATATCAGTTATTTATACATGCTTTATATTCATGCATCTTAGCTGATATGCGTATATCTGCATCATGTCATACAAATCAACATGAACATGTATGACATTTTCCAAAGCATGTATTCCGTATTTTTTTTAGTCAATCCATGACTTTTGGGCAAATGAATGCTATTGATTTTTGTTGTTGATTTTTGTTGTTGTTGATTTTTTGATTTTTTGATTTTTTGATTTTTTGATTTTTTTTTTTTTTTTTTGGGGGGGGGTTGCATTTTAGATATAGTTTTGATAGGTAAGAGTAAGTTTTTCATCTATCTTACTCTGTTTGAGGGTCGTATTGAGAGAGGTAAGGGATATAGTCAATATCTATAAAAAGGTTTTTAAATGATTCTTTACACATTCAGCATTAGATCATTTACATACATACATTATATTTATTCACATTCATTTGGTGCATGATACTCAATTGTAAATGGGGAAAACAAAAATTTGCATCATCTGTCATAAACAGTAGTAATTTTGCTGCAAAAAATAACAAATCGCAAAAAAAGCAGGATTGTAAGCCAAATAATTTTGTTACACTTTTACTGATCTTGACCTCTGCCATAATTCATGTAAATTCCTTGGTTTCCAGACCTCATAGAGGTCTTTCCCAGGAACTTTTCTTGCATTATGCATAAAACTGAAACTATCCTGACTCGGGTTTATGCATTTTTAATAGCAATCGCTGGCCAGAAAATGAAAGGCGGAAAGGTCTATTATTGGCCCAAAACGGCCAGTTTTGTGTATTGTAGAAAAGGGAATCTTAAACTTGCACTCTAGTTAGACAATAAGCTAGTATTGGTGTTTCATTAAATTTTGATGGAAGTTTGTGCTGGCCATCAAAATATATTCTTGAGGGGTCTATTCAAATATTGACCACAAGACAAATCTTGTGAATGCCCTAGTCTTCTTTCACATGGAAAAATATACTTTGGGGCTATTTCCTCCATACTTTTATGGTATTTCCCTGAAGGCTAGACTATTTTTCTTCTATTTCTGTATGGTAAAAATGGAAAATACACAAAAAACATAGTTTATATGTGTGTGTTTGGGTGTGCATGTTTGCAAACTTGGGTAAGTATTCATCCAGTAATAATTTGCATTTTTGAAAACAGTACTAAGTTTGCTTATTTACTATAAATCTTCTATGGATGCTCTTTATTAAACATTTTCATCCATTCTTTTTTCTTTCTTTTTCTTTTCTTTTTCCTTCCATTGTTACCAAACAATATGTCTGTCTTTTACAAGAAAAGTTGCCAAATTAGTCAGCTCCTGACGTCTTTTGTGGATCTATCTTTGGAATAGAGTCAAAGGAAAAAGAAGATTATCTTACTATACCACCTTTCCAATAATTAATTGAAACCATGCAAAAAATGCTACCCCTTATATCATTTATCATTTTCCTCACTTGTTTTTGATGATTTTTTTTACATCTGTTACAAACAGCTCTGTCTTACATGTTTTGGCTCAAATATATCTCAAGCAGCTCAGAAAACGATGAATCCGGAGGATCAGGCTCTCTAAGTGCAGAACATAGACGCCAGGCGCGACTCTCTCTCACCGAGTTTCTTGCTGATCCACGCAACTTTGATGGTACCTCTGAAAATCAGCAATCGAGTAAGTTGGCTCTGAAGGAAAATTGAACCGTCCTAGCAAGTTGCCTTGAAGTAGAGCAGAAAAACCAGACTAATAGATTTATGAAAGTTTGAAAAAAAATTGACATGCAGAAAAATATACAATTTTATGATTGTATTCACAATAGAAATGAAAGTTTTAAATAATAATAATAATAGTGGGTTCTTGTATAACGTTCATGTCAGTCAGATTTGACCCTCCTGGTGCTCCTGATTATTACCCTGGCTTTAGCACGGCTGCCATACGGCGCTCTAGCATTCCAAAGAATAAATTCCTACCAGGTACCCATTTACTTCACCTGGGTGGAGTGTGGCAAATGTAGATCAATGTCTTGCCAAAGGACATTAGTGCGGCGGCGGGACATTTTACTAACTGACTTACGAAATGATATGTTAAGCATAAATCGATATTAAAGGTTGAATTAAACCAGGAGATGGATATTCGGTAAAGATGAAGCCATTCCTGTATTTTGAAACATCCAATGGCAATGTTGTATGGGGGACAGGTTAGAAAGGACTGTTTGTCTTACTGCATGGCGGCTGTTGGGAGTAAACAGGCAACTTGAAGATGTTTATGAATACATGTATGCTTTTCTTCTCTAGCAGAAATGGAAAGGGGCAACTCTGTTTTGAGGAAATTTAGCTTTCTGAAAGTTGGAGGACAGCGAAGAGAAAAGAAGGTCAGTTTTTCATCCTTTGTTCTAAATATTCTGATAAAATCAAGGCCAATCGATATGTTATAAATGAATGATTGAATATATTTGTAGATCGTATCATACTATCTAAATATGTTGATTTGTTTAACCATCATGTTGATGAGAACTTATGCCTCTATTTCTATTCCATAAATGATATTAGGGACTTTTAGATTTACAGGACGAGAACGTGGACCTCTACGTGTGACATCATTTTAAGGCACTGCCGGGCTGCCAGTGCCTTAAAAGGATGTCACACGTAGAGGTCCACGTTCTCGTCGTGTAAATCTAAAAGTTCCTATTCATGATGATGATGACCAACAGTCAACCTGTTCAGAATGTGAAACCTCCATCTCTCTTTTTCAGGACTCCACTCATGAATAACACCTCTCTTCATTTCTCTACCCCTAGCCATACTATACCAAGTAGTCCTCCATAGAACAAAACAAAATTATTCCTCTCTCATTCCCTTTCAATTCCAACAGTCCTTTTCAGGACCACCATACTGTGAATTCACAAAATGTAGTACCTGTCATTGAAATCATTCGTTTTTCCCTGTGTGGAATTCATTTTATTCTGTTTTGTTTAAATATGGTTGTATGCTTATGAGGTTTTATGCCAAACTATAAAACGATAATTCATTCCTGTATGTAACATTAAACCTAAAGCCTAATTGCAGTCCAAACACACCTGGTATGGTTAACAAAGAAATTTCTCAGAGCCAATATTGGATCACTGCTTTTGAATGTCTAAGATGGATGTACCATAAAAAGTAGAAAATGTTGTAAACCTTACAGTGTACTGTTGAGTAAAAGTATCCTTGCATTGAGTAATATATTATATGATTTGATACCTGTATTCTGTTCATTGATACCTGTTCTATTTTTACTAAATACTGTTTTTTTCCTAAATTTATTGTCATCTGCAGAAGGAGAAGGAGAAGGACAAGGAAAAGGAGAAGGATGAAAAGAAAGAGAAGGAAAAGGAGAAGGAACGAGTAAAGGATAGTTCCAAACAGCATAATTTCGTCAATTCATCATTTTCTAACTCAACAAAATGTAACTACTGTGAGAAACCCCTGCAGAACAAGCAAGCCCTCCAGTGTCAAAGTAAGTCCATGCATCATCTTTAACAAAAATCATGTATCATCATCCTCCTCATTTATTACAGTCAGCATTTTCCATCTTACGAGAGGTTACTGACTTTCATGACATGATGACACTCCCTCCCTCTACTTCTCGTCTAAAGTATCCTCCTCATTTGGACCAATGTTACAGTGATGACCAATCAGACTGATGCCCAGCTGTAGCCCCAATGCTATCGAGTACTTGCCTCGATTCCAATAATCTGACTAATTCTATTTCACTCCGCCTCTGTAAACTTTCAAAATTAATCAGTTATGAGAAAAGCAATGATATGAATTGTGATTTACATTATCATTTCATTAGAGCTTTCTAATGGAATCTTTCAAAAGTCATTTGTGGAATTTCAAATTCTATTTTTATTAAACATAACATAAACCATATTAAGCATGCTTGAATACAGATTTAAAACAAATACATATTCGACCTCCGTCATATATTGCATGTTAATAATAGTTGTAAAAAAATAATAACAACTAAATTGTTACTATAAACACTTGTGGATGTCACAGAAAATTTGAGAGGAAAGATTTTGATTCCAAACCTTTATTTCTTTTGATTTCAGTATGTTATGCCAATGTCCACAACAGCTCATGTAAAGATAATGTTGCTCCATGTACAAGACTCACAAAACATCCCAAATCGGTAAGTACATTGATCAACCAATATTAATTAGTTTTTTTGTATTATATGTGGTGTGGTGAGTAACTCTAGAAATACCTGTGTTAAAGTTGAACAAAATCATAACATCACATACCTCTAAGACTATGGATACATGCATGGTGCAGGTGGAGAGAACATGAACAGGTATGGAGTTACAAGCATCATTTGTTATGCAGCCATACCTCGTATTGGACAGATACCTTGGATTATCTGTACAGAAAGGCCACCAGTCTACAAAGAAGTTGTTTTTCACTTCCCTTGAACAGCATTACTCATTGAAACCTATAAGAATTGAAACGCGTACTAAAGGACCATGTACCTGAAGATCACCTGCATATAAATACCATTTGTTCTTGTCTCTGTTGAGTAGTCTTTAAACACCTATGGGTAAAACAATTTTGGTGAATGAGAGCTTTGTTAGTTTAGAACCCTGACAATGTACTAATATTTCACATGAGGGGAACTGATTTTTTTCTGCTGGGATATCTATCAATAGTTCCTGCTGCTTTCGTAGCATGTGCAAATCGGCACAGCTTAAAAAGTATCTCCATTGATGCAGGGATACGGCTATAAGACACTTGCTTTCACATCTTTCTCCTCACTCAATGTCCTACACTCACAAGTTCTTAAAACCATTGGACCAAACACTATACTTTTACCCCAAACATTAATTAAAGCCCAATTGCAACCCCATACCTAACCCTATATATCATGGATGAAAAATAAAGCCTGAAGCAATTGTTGCAGTCCTGAGCACATTATTTGTTTGAGCATGAAGGAACCTCCAGTGACATTTATGCGATCCTTGAAGCAAAACCAACCAGCATTCATCCAAGAATAATTACACATGGCTAATAGTTGATACAACTTATCTGTTAAAGGTATTAAATATATTCTATAATCTGTCTCTCACAAACCAATCAGAATCAAGGTCAAAACAAGTGACAACAAAGACTTTTGGTTTACTGACAAGAGAATAAGCTATAATGTTTATATCAAACAATATTTGTTTTTAGTGGAAACCCTTGGAACATCTTTACATTGAGCCGGACTGTACTCTGATGGTCATACATGGTTTCCTTGTTACTGTTAGGCAAATTTATTCAGCAAGGGTTTAAACTTTAAATATCTGGAAGTCTTGTCTTGTTGCTCAACATTAATCGGTGGAATCAAAGCATGCATGGCAACCTTTTTATGTTTATCCTTGACATGGAGTTTCTTTCTTGCAACATGCAATAACTGTCTGGCAATAGTCTATATTTTTTCTCACCATTAATCAGTGCAATGTTAAAGCATACATTATTTTAGATGTTTTCATATTGTCTGTTTGAAGTCAGACGGACATTAACTCATATGCTTTAACACAGAGTTATACACCCTCTAGTTCAGATAAACGATATGTAACTTTTATCCTTCATTTGGATTTCCTTTCTTGCGGCACACAACTGTCAGGTGAACTACCCGGTATGCAAATTATCATGATCTATTGTATCTCTCCATCAAATTTCACATACAAGTTAATCAACTATCTAGTTTTACTCAATTTTCATAATAATGATATGGTGATGGTGATGGTGATATATTGCAATTTGTAGGTTTATTTATAATTTTTGGTTTTGTTTAATTTATAATTGTTATTAATTGTATTTTGTTTGTTGTAACATTCAGAGACTTCAGTGAAAGTGCTTTATAAGCACCGTTTTTGTTATTATTATTTTTATTAGTAGTAGTAGAAGTAGCAGTGGTAGTAGAAGTAGTGGTGGTAATTGTAATAGTGGTGGTGGTGGTGGTGGTTTGGTGGTGGAGAATGATGGGAAATTTTGTTGATAGCTTGTAATTTTGATATTAAAATAAAAATGAAAAGAATATTATTTATTTTTAGGGCGTTATTAAATCCGTACACAGGCTTAAATCATGAAGAAAAAGAACATGTGCTGAGGGCATATATATATATATACAGATAAAAGAAGTCTGTATTCCCTTAGGATTAAAGCTTGTGTCATGATTAACAGCACACCTGCAACAAAAAACAATTTCTTGGTAAGCCTACCTGTAAACATAGGATTGTCTCTCTCAGAGGGTCTATGACTAATTGTTAAACAAGCTGACCACAAGTCTGTTTGTAACTGAACCAAACAAAAAGGTTTACGTCCTTTTGTTACTTATATCTTATGCTCCATGGATGGTCAGTTACAGACCTTCTTGACCACTGTCTCTGCTTCACCCCCAGGGAGGTGTATTGTGTATTGGGTGGGAGCGATAAGGGCTTAGTGGCTTATTGTTTGGGCTTGTTGCCAAAGATGTGCCCGACTGGTCTTGCGCTTTGTTAATTTAGAGCTCATGCATATGCATGACCTTTTCTGAGGATGCAACATTATGGAGGGAGGAATGGTTGAAGGAGAGATGGTGAGGCTGACATGAATTAAGATATATATTATTCATGATACCAGTAGAGCTTGAATAGACATTGGCATCTGATCATTCAGCTGGTCACATGACGTGAGCATACATGATGCATAATATAAGCAAGAACATAATATCTGCCGCTAAATAATGACTATTTTAGAAAATAACTCAAACTATTTGGACAATAGTGTAGGCAGTACTGTGTCTACATTAATAAATAAGTGAGTTAATTACTTATCATGTCATCCCATTTATGACAGGAACAGTCTTACCCTAAAGGTCATCTACATGTCTTTCCTCAACTCCATCATTGCAAGTCAGTCACTGTGACTGTCGTGTCAGATGGAAAGGAAATATTCCATTTAAATGTTGGGAAAATACTCATCCTATGTGTTGTGGCAGCCACATAGATACTGAGAAAAAGGTTGAGAAATGGAAGATCAAAGTTCATAAGAAAATTGAAAATGAAATAATCCACATTTTTAATGTTAATTAATAATCAAACATTATAGAAGAAACACACCTGTATGTGTCAGAATATACATATTAAATATACCGTATATGTAGGGAATAGAGAGTGTGTTGGTCACTGAGCGAATTTCATTCCATGAGATTTTAACTCATTTGACAATGAATGAGCTTGTAACGGTCAGTGTTTAGAGCATGTAACGGTCAGTGTTTGGATGACCAGGTGAGTAGCCAATTAATGAACAAGTCTCGGGCCCTGTATACAATGACAATGCATACCAGAGCATGAAAGGGGTCCCAGAGAAAGATCGAGAGGTAAAATCAATATCGGAGATTAACAAGTGAGTAAAGCTGTGAGGTTTAACAGTAGCAGGACGCATTCTGTATTCAGCTTATAAATCAATGGCTATACTGTATCCCATAGACCCCCATTCACTCTCTCTCTCTATCTCTCTCTCTCTCATCCAGTCTATGTATCTGCCCCCTTTTTGTGCACTCTCGCCCTCTGGTACACCGCAGAGAATCACCTTAGCCTCACAATAGAAAGTGGTGGTAGTCAAATGTTTATGTTGGTGCCCCCTTAAAATACTTGTGCGGATTTACAGTCTTCCAATTTCTTTTCTACGAGGAACATGTTGAAATCCTGACATTTTGCAGGCTTTTGATGGTTACGCTTTACACTCTAGCTAAGGAGATGGAGATAGCAGTCGTTCAAGGAATATAGATCATTTAGATTTCACCCAGTGTGGGCCCGATGGAAATGATACTATTGATTGGTCTTTTGACGTTTCTTTGACATCAACGTCGAGCCATGGAAGACTGCCGTTTACGACGTGTGAATTCTGTGTCGATGTAAAGGAGATGTCTGAAGTATTTTAATGTCTGTCAGCGAAATTTCCTAATGGAATCCAAACTTTTATCGAAGTAGTAGTTTAATAGAAAAGGCAGCTGTGATTGATGTTTCAGCCACAATTCAAACTCAGTATGGATAATACTAATGGGATATACCAAAGAACTTCCCATACTAAGCATATATCAAAATCAGTAAGTATTGCACCTGATTGTTTTCATATACTCTAAGGTTTTGTCTTAGATTCCCCTTTTTCCTAATTTGTCATGAATATTCATCAAAAAAGCCTTAATGAATACAATTTTACTCTGTATCTATTCCATTGAATGTTTTAGTGAAATTAGAAAAGGTAAATATATACTCATGGTTATTATTGATTTCATCAAAGATTCATGAAAATGTTCCAACATTTCAAAGAGACAGTTTGAGAAGTACAGGTAGTGTTATTATGACTATGAATATGATTTCTGACATTATTTGTTTTAGTTTGTTTATTGTGTTGGGCTTAACAACGGTGTATCTGCACGATGAATGATTAAGAATCACTGTAATACCATGAATTGCACCAACCACCTCAAAAAATTGTACATCTGAAATTTATTAAATCAGCCTTTAAACAAATTGCCATGCATTTAAATAGGGTAACAGATAAGGTGTAAGAAGAAAATAAAGAATAACACGAAATCCTGCGCACTGAACCAAAGTCAGACTGAGTTCCTTGCGTATCCTATCCTATGCTAATGCATCATGGTCTATCAAGTAGGTTACCCACAAGTTACTATCAAATTCACTGAGGAAGTATTTAAATTTCCAATATTTCTTTATAGAAGTTATATTCAAAGCTCAGATTATGAATGTAGTCTAGCAATATAGAAGCCCTAACACAGAAAACAATATTTTTTGGCAATTGGTTCACTTTAGCCCATTTCTCTCAAACTGTGATTCCTTTGCAAAAACTGCAGTTTAAATTTGATTCATAAAGATATAAATGTTTAATCATTGTTAGAAAATCTTGGGTTTCAATAGGGGTATTGAGCTTTGAATTTCACGTTGTGCAAGAAAATGCGACAAAAATGAAAATTGCGCTGGGGCGATACTTCAAAATCTTTCAACAGAGGAATCGCGTTAGTTGGAAAGATCACACACTATAGGTAGAATACTGAGCCGTTTCCTAATTGATGAGGAAGTCATTTATGGGGAGGAAATGTGCAATTTATTACCCCCTAAAATGAGCCATATTGGACAATTGGGTGAACTTCAAAAGCTCAAAATAGACGTAGATGAAGACTGCATGATGTGAAGAAATCACTAAATATATGAATTTGTTTCTCATTTTTCTACTAAGATATTTATTTGGTTTCTTGCTGCTGACGACTCAATCAAATGAACTTTTGGAGATTTTGATATACGATTTAAGAGTGCGTAAGGCATTCCCACTAATGACTTTTCAGGGGTGTTCTAAGCACAGTTTAAATGGGGGAGGGGTAGCAAGTCAAATTTCTTAATAAGGAAAAGAGGGAAAAGGGCCTTCAGATTTGTTGATATGAAGAGTTGCTCACAAAATTTAAATAAAAGGCACTTTTGAAAGGACAACCCCAGGCTGTCCACCATAACAAAAAGTATGGCACAAGCAGTTTAGTCACAAATGGTAATCTGTGTTGTATTACAGGTGACAACAGTTGTACATTATTCTGTTTTTGATGTTTTAATAAGGGAAAAATTGCTTTGTAAGTTGTTAAACAGAACTGGCAGGGGTTTTCCTATTACTGACTAACATGTGCTGTCCTCACTTCATAATTCATTACAGGTCAGCTTGTTAGACTTGTATCTTGTAACATTTGAATGATGTAATTTTGCATCTTGTATCATTTGAATGATGTAATGTTGCATAATCTGTTGATACCAGCTTTAATTAACTCTTAACACTCAGTTTTATATGATTCATGTACCGGTATATGATGCCTGGCAGCCAAACATAATCATATCAGTTTAATAGGGATGTATATAGTACCATGTACTTGTACATGTAGTTGTATGGACTTACTATCATAGTACTATCCTAGTAATAATCTTACCCTAGATTAACTGCTCATTTTCAGATGTATAGAAGATTTTTTACTCCATTTTGTCTTCATAGACAATATAAAATTGCTTTGAAAGGCCTATGCTACATGTATATGATCACGATGAAGTGACGAAAATTTGAAATAAGGTACATTTTTGTAAAACATTATGATCTTGGATCTGAAATATGAATGAATAAGGAAAAAAGAAAGAGGTTATCAAAACATATTACCGGTATTGAAAAAAACAAGCTTATGCTCTTCATTCTTATAGGGGATTATTACATTAGTGTCAATAGTTCATATTCTAGTTAATAATCATGATATGGCTTTTGTTGGTCACCTCATGTCCTGACAGTAAGGGCATTGGTCAGGGGGGATGAAGGTTAATTTGGGTCAGCAAACGGCCAATTATTGACCATAGAATTGTAAAATGTTAAGGTATGAGATGGAAGATGATAAAGGTATTGATTATCTCTTGTGGCAGGAGGTTATAGTCTGGGATGTCTCAATTGGTTTATGGTCCAATTGGTTTTCTAGGTGATATATCGGGCTCATTCACACAGGAGCAAACATTGTTTAATCCGTCATGTGCTTTGACCATTCACTGAAAGGCTTGCCTAGAAGCCAAGGAAGTGTGGAATTGCGAGCAGGTCATGTACATGTATATGTAGATACCGTATATATATGGAATGTACAAAGTGTATCAACCCTCGTTCTTTACAGAGTTTTCTTTTACATGCCGTAATCTCTTATTTGCCATATTTATATACAGCATTAATAGAATCTAAGGAGACTTCAACCACTAATCATAACGCTGTGTAGTTATACAAAGTTTCTCTTGTCTGAATGGGGGTTCTTAGTACACTGTTGTCACAGCAGGCCTTTTGTTCAATAGCAAACCAATCAAATGAAATGTTATCATTCGGCTATGGAAAGGGCAAGGACTAATTGCTAAGATGTAAGTGTGATAGGTTTTAAAGAAACTGTAGCGACTAATGTTACAGTGCATTCATTTATAATTCACTGGTATACATATTGTGTTTTTAATCCAAAATGGCCGCTTTAGAAGTCATTGAGAGTTCGAGGATTTGGTATTACGCCATGTCCTCAGAACTGGTTTTAACTCGATTTATTATATAACGATGTTTATTCATTAGTATTTTCATCACATGATGAATTAACATAGATGTACGCGTATTTATTCATAAGTATTTAGATCACGTGCTTAATTAACATACATGTGCGCTTGTTTTGAACCAATCGCGCTGTAGTTGATTGGCGCTCTTCTGGTTTTCCTGTGCGGGAATCAGTGAGCTGTTTTAATATTGGTATACACACATGCTGTTATTGTGTTGATATTTGTACCTGTAAAATCTGTATCCAACGAGGATTGAACTACTACGTCCCCGGACCATTCCCGGTGGACGTGCTCACCTATTTACATTTTGTACGTTTTGCAAGATATATTTTGACTCTCTCGATGTTCAGCATTGACGACACCTTAATTCACCAGCAGTGAGAATAGAACATTTAATATGATCTAAAGTTTTTCTCACCTGCATTATTGTTTGACAACCTTTTATCATCGACTTCATATGATATATATTGTCTCGACATTTGATTCTTCGACCTGCATCGCAAGTCACTGAAGTTGATCTAGTATTGACATTGACTGCATCATCATTGTATTCATCTGTTAACTGATTCATCATCGTTTTCACCACCGTTGTCTTCATCATCGTCGACTTCATCATCGCTGCCTTCACCAGCGTCGTCTTCATCGTCGACTTCATCATCGCTGTCTTCACCAGCGTCGTCTTCATCATCGTTGTCTTCATCATCGTGGTATTCACCTAGCGACTTTAGTAGCGTCGATCATCGTCTGCATATCCTACGCGATCGACAACCAGCTCATCGACCACCGTTTTCGACTAGCTAGTTTCTACATCTATCTAGAACTTGAAGAAGATCTACTTTGAATTCAACTCCAATGACTCACGTAACGTTAATTATATTGTGATTTATGCATTGCATTGTTTATCATTGTGATGCCTTATTTTGAGTGACTGAGTGCCTGTTGTTGAGTGCGTACGCTTACTAACACATATTTTACATGTTTATAATTGCACTAGTTCTAGACCTATGCCTGGTCTACTGATCTAGATCTGCTATAGTCTAGATCCACCGATATATTGTTGTATTCTCGTGTTGTGCATTCCGTACACATACACAAGTAGAGATTTGTTTAGTGGTTTCTTTAACCACAATATTTCGTGCCTATGTAGGTAAATCTAAACGCTTAGATTTGAGTAGTATTTTCTTGACTGTTATTATTCATGGAGTGTGAATGATATTTAACTGACTTGTTTTAGTACTGTCTTAAGTTGTACTGAACAGGACTCCTGATATTTCGAGACTTGTATTAAGCGGTAATCATTAATACCATAGTGACCAAGTTGAGTCTCCTTTATATTAATGTGCTGTTGGAAGTTATCTATGTTTGATTATTAATAGTAACTACCAAGGGCCTAGTGATAGTTTAATTGTCTGTCACTGTTGAGATAGACAGAAGAGGTTTTTGATAATTCTGTAATCATTGTTTCTTATGTGAAATTATAGAATATAGAACCAAGTTTTAACCATAATCAATTTGTCTGGATGTGATCATTTATTAAGTGTTTTCTTGTCTGGAGGGATACTGCTTTTTAGTAGTTTAATTAAAAAAGAGAATTGTGTGGGATTACTAGTTAACACGCAACATAGTCCATACCCCATGTAGTTTTCTAAAAAACTATAGTTATTAAGAAGGAAAGAGATATTGCAAATTCTAAGACAAGACTAAACAGTTAAGCTACTTTGGAAATCACGCCCAAATGTTATGTAATTATGTTTAATGAACAATTGAATAATATTTGCAAGTTATATGTATTTTAGCATCACCTGTTCCTATTACTTTAAAAAAATCACCAAGTCTGAAAAAGGAATGCATTCTATATGAATTCCTCTACCTTTAAAACAACCCTGTCAATCTAGATGAAATATTTCTACATTGATACAGTTGAGAATACTAATTGTCTGTCAATGTTATCACCTTATTAATCAGTTCAGTGATCACCCCTAATCCTTGAAGCCTACACCTATCAAACCAAAAGGTAAATGTTTGGCTATCGATCCCTTGCGTGTTATTAAAGAAGGCGACTGCCAGAGGAACGCAGACATAACGGTTTGACGTCATGTCGCACCATGTCGTCCTTTATCAGATTAATCAAATTCCCAGAAGCTTTACAGAAAGGTATACAAACTCTATTCTTCTCTTATTGCCCCGTTATACGGCCCTCGTCTTATTTGCACTCCATAGAACTACTCAGGGTCTTTGATGGGAGGGTAATTGTTTTTAATGATAGCCTGATTATGGTCTGCCATTGTTATGTCAGTACTCTGGTATGGTAAATGGATAAACGCTCTCGGCTGGAGCCCAAGCATTTCATTTTTAAACTAGACCGGGTGAGAGAGTGGCTTATATTGTTTTTGCATTATAGTTACTTGCTAATAAGTAACCCCAGCGACGTTTCAGCACCCCTTCTAGTGCCTTTGACACTTGCTGACACTGCAGTCGTTAGACGCTTTGGTAAGTCCTATGCCGCGGAGCAGTGAGTGAGGAGAGTGGAGAGATGATATTTTTAAGCAAATTCTTTCCTGATATCACCTTTATAACATAGCCATAAGAAAGCAAGGCTTTAAGATTCCTCCAAGTTTTTATCCAGTTGTTCCTTCAGACAACAGCGTTGAACCCTTATCATCGTCTGCAACAACAGCTTCTGCAGCAACCGTGCGACACACGCCGGCCGGAACCAGCAAAGACGTCTGTCTCCTGACCTCTCCGTGAAGGAATGACGAAGCTACCTGTAAACCTGTTGACTCCTGACTGATTCTATCACCTCTTGCCAACATATTTTAAAAAGCAAAAATAGAAACCCCGGCATCTATGATCGTTGTTCTCCCTCTCACCGACCGAAGCAGTTGCTTCAATAATCGTATTTGACAGCCTGGATATTTGTAATATCCTCGAACCCTTACGCGACAAAAATTAGCCGTAAACTTGACTTGAACTAATTTCTAGGACGAGTCATGCAAACAATAGCTGTAGGTTGGGGATATCATGAGATCCAGTCTGTTGTAATGGGTTCCAGCATCCAGAGCTCGGCAGGAAGTGGACCCTTTTCTCAATGGTTTACAAGTGCAACGGTATACTCTGGACAACAACCATCGGAGTTCTCGTGGTAAAAGGAGAATGCAATGGACCAACCTTGATAGAATGTGTAGGCTGATAGCTGATTCTTGTTGCTGACATCTTATTTTCATGTTGATGAGAGTGGTCCTTGATTGGTAGACATCTGTCAGGTTTTAGGAAGTGTTTCCTGGACATCTCTTCCTCACAGACTGGAAACTGTTTAGAAGAAGCTTACATCATTTTCACACTTCATTGGATTACTTTGATTGCCTGGTTACAAATGATCTCCATTGTTATGATTTGTTTGTCATGCTATGTCTCTGTACTGCCCTGAGTGTGAACAGTTTTCTTCACCTTTGATGCTGTCACACCAACTTCAGTATTTGTTGAGCTGCTGATTTCTTCCAATGACAATTGAAAGCAGATACAAGGATACTTAAAATAGGACGATGAGCTTCAAAGAATTTGCAAATCTGTTGTTGATTGCCATTCAATGAATTCTTAGTTTCTCACAGTTATGAATGTTTGTAGAAGGTGAAGTAAGCCACTATATTAATATGATGACCAATACCAGCTCTGGGAAACGGAAAAAAAACAAACAGAACATGCATGTATTGCATCATACATGGGCCCATGATTTTCAGTTTGATGTAAGTTTCAATGCATTCCTCCCTGTTAATTACTGATGAGTTTTAAGGTCAAACCTGTACATAAAGACCACTCGAAGGAGACCACTCAAGAAGAGTGGCCATTATAGACAGGTGGTTTTCATGTTCAGGTATTATTCATATATATGTTTCAATGAGAACACTAATCAAAGGAAACAATATATGTGGTCTTTATAGACAGGTGGTCTTTCTATACACATTAATCTGTAATACGATGTACAACAAAGCATGCCAGAAATTATGTACTGTATGTATGAAACAACAAGTAGAAGATTAATTCTTGTCATGAATATGTTACCCAGTTACTTAAGATACATGACAAGCTTCTCCATATGTGTGTCCAGCAAGATATATTAATGAATTTACCTGCATACAGTATGAAGAGCCAGTATATTCATGTTCTCTGATTCATGGTTTTGAAATTATTTACGTTTATTTAATTTCTCCTGTGTGCCTATGAATAAATAATTTGAAAGATATTGCATTATGAATTCTGTCCTAATTTCGATCATGAATATTTCCTTTATAATAGATATATGATTTTCATTGTAAACAAAATTATGAATACTAAACTTTTTTAACATATAACATAACAAATTTATATGTATAAATATTTCTATATCCAACTGTTTTGATTTCTCCTTTACAGCTATCTCGAGGGACGGGTAACGTGATGAGGGACAAACTCACTAAAACCACCGGTGGATGTAAGTCCTTATCCTTCGCATTTCTTCAAATTGATTTCCGTGTCAAGATAAAAACAATGTTATATAATCTTCAGAATACAAACATATGATAAAATCTGAAGTGGAAGGATCATGAGAAGCACATAAATGGCTTGTTTAAAATTATCCTCTCAAAACACACAAAATAACAATAACTTAGGTACATAATTTACATAGCCATTTTCTATGGATGAGGATGAGACAAGCAGTAAAACCTAATTCACTTGATTTTGACGGGAGTGTTATATTGTCTTTTGCCAACCCCCCCCCCCCCCCCCCCGTCTTTATCCACTAGTGAAAGATATAATTCTTGAGAATACATACTTACAAAATGTATAGTATAAACTACATAATATGGAAGCAAGTTACAGTATTAATGATCACAGTCCTTTCCCAATTTGTGATAGCAGCAATTTGTTAACATTTTCTGTTACAGTTTTGCCACGGAGAGATTTCAGATGTGATATATATATATATTGGACTTACAAGTTATGTTTCATCTTTGTACTCCCTATGTTACACATATAAATTCATTCTTCTTTTTTTCTTCGACTTCATCAGTGGGATATTCCCAGTCCATGCGTGAGAAGACTCGACCTAACTCAATCCTCAATTCAACGAAACCATTCCAACCGGTAAGAAAATCAATTCTCCATGCATATTATATTATGTTCCTGTGCTTGGGACACAGAATGTAACGGTCCATTCAACATGATGATGCATATATAACTTAGGAAAGGTCAAAATATGAATATGGAATATGTAGTAAGGGGGAAGAAATGGAGGATGGTGTATTAGTGTATCTGTACAGGTATGACAGTATGTGTTTTCGGAACAAATACAATTCAGTGATGTATCAGACTTGATGACATTATTCAAAATATACTTCTAATCAAAGTCGATTCCCTTCCCCCCAGCCCCCCTTCCCCCAGCCCCCCCCCCCCTCCCCACTTCAGGAACGGAGGGTCCGCATTCATGTTCCCAAAATCTCTGGTGAAGGGGTACTTTTCACGCAACAAAGTCCGACTCGTAATACACAAAAAAATCGGCCCGCTTTGACTTTACACACCAGACTTAAGGGGGTGCTTTCAAAGGGAGCGAACTATATATGCGTACCCTAAATAACACATGCATGTACATGGATGAGTTCACCGAATAGGTGAATAATCTATTTTGTAATTTGTGTTAACATTTTTAGGGGTTTTCCATTAGAAATTGTACCACCTATTATGCTCCCTGATCATAACCTTTATTACTGGTCTTAGTAGACAAAAAAGTCAAAGTTAACATTAGTACATTAGTTGGTCTGTATGAAAATTAGGTAATGAATAAGGGAAAAAAGAGAGAGGCAATTGTTTAAGATAGAGATGAAGAGATGATAAATAAACCTGATATGTTATATTGATTCTTCGCTTGGAAACTATTGATATGGTTGACGACATCTGTGCCCTATATGTATGTAGCATCGCCAAGAATAGGCGGTGACCAAATTCTCATGGCATTTAATCAATAATACATTGTAAAAATGAAAATTTTGCTCGACGTACACATCAACCAGCACGTATCTGCATATATATATATATGTAGCAGTGTTTACGAAGACCTTTAGTGTAATTTCTATTACGCCATGGTTAAAGTGATATGAATATGATGGCTTGTGTCTATGGATGTGTCTATGGGAGCATATTGGATGTTTTGAATGAGGGCTTATTGAATACGCTCTATTAGTCTGGATTGGATTTGATTTGATTCAGTCGTCGCGCCGGCCATGGAGCGTAGCTGGGCTTGGAATGACGATGATGAGGCAAGAAGAGGCATCATTTAGGGGCTCGTTCACTCATGACGCGAAAAACGCTGATATTGTTTTACGTTTTACCTGCAAATGGATAGCAAGTGGGAATGAAGCAAAATGGCTGTCTGCAACAAAGGTCACACTCGATCATACTCACCATCATTGTTTTAAAGCCTATCTGCACTAGTTTGGCCAGGAGGAATTAGACCTCCCTGCATGGTCACTTGCAGGTGGTTAATCTCATCAATTCAGCTCTTAATTAAAATGAGAAAAAGGGACCATGGGAGATCAACGGGTACCGCTTAGGCATTGTTGGCTGTATAGAGGGCACAAGTTGCTACAAATAATGCAGTCCTGCTTTAAGATACAGTATTATGAAGTGTAATTCACTCATCTTTGAGGAAAACAAAAATAGACGTGGTTGACCGTGTCATATGTGAACGAACCCTTAGGTGCTGGATATAGATTCCTCAATTACATGTCTTACTCTTACCCAACAGATTGCATACATATTTAAAGAGAGTGATTAAAAGCTTGATTAAAAGCGGATGTTGAGAGGTGTTCTTCTAGTTCTACAGCTGACAGTTAATATAATATTAGGGAAATACAATGCAGGATTAAGTTCTGCTGCTGAGAGGCATAAAGACACTAAGTCATATCATTTCACATAGAGCCCTTCCAGCTCTCTGTTGATCATTTCATTTCACATAGAGCCCATCTAGCTCTCTGTTGATCATTTCATTTCACATAGAGCCCATCTAGCTCTCTGGTTGATCATTTCATTTAAAAAAGTGGTGTTGTTTTATCGTATTGAACAGAGCCATCTTGATGCAGATGGCTTAAATGAGTACGGTAGTAACTTTTGTATGGTATGGGTCAAAGATATTATGTCTGGATGATTATCTTTTTTGTTTGGAGCCAGAAGGGCATTATCTTTGTTAAAGATAAACTTTGGTACTGGTAATGCGATTGCATTGTGAAAGAAAAGGTGTGGAAAGGATCAGAAACAGTTGATCATGTAGCATGTAAGTATTGGTGTGCACTGCAAGGTTCTGGAGTCATCAAAATCATAATAAATTTGACAGAGTCTTGGTAAAGTAACAAGCACAAACACAGAAAGCTATATATGGGACAACACACATGGTGTCGGGGCTAGTACTACCTTGATTTCCTTGTCTTTCTATGCTCATTACTCAGCCAGTATACATTTTCTTCCAAAATCATTTGGCACATGTCATTTATTTGTAATCTTGAACATTCAGTGTAAGTTTCATTTGATTCTGTGAGAATTAATTTTCTTTTTTTTACCAGAACTGGAGTTTATCTTTAATATCCTTCTGGCTCTCAGCTGATGATATTGTCTAAGCTGGTTAATTCTGATTTGAACAAAAAATATCAAATATTGTATTTGTAAAGATTTTTCTTCTTTTTTGATGATGTTTAGATGTCATTCCAGCCTCCGGGTAGCTCATCTGATGTCAGATCACCTGGTGGAAATGCTGGGTAAGTTAAACCATCCTATTTAAAAAAAAAGTCATTATATCACAAATATACTTGTATGAACTTTAGATTACCCTGCTACTATTAACATAGCAGCTTAACATTATTTACTTGTATGTAGTTATGTAGTTGAACTTTGACAGGTGATATACAGTACTTTTCTTATCTCACTTACGTGAATTATTTTGCTTTGAGCAAAATGACAACTTGAATTATATATATATATATCACTTTAGAGTGGAATCGTATCTGGAGTTTCTTGTGACTGTTTTTTAATATTGTTTGATCAATTTTGCATTTTATTTGGGAGTGAGATACTACCAGTACTTGTTTTTTAGTGAATAATAATATTACATAAGAATATAGGATGGTAAAAGATGAGTGACTTGATGGGTGTGTTATGTAACTTCAAGTACCGGTATTATATTCAACTTCAGTTTATATTGATTTAAGTAAACTCTGTAGACATGGGTCATCATGTTTTCAGATGTACTGTATATGAGAGAGTATTCTAGCTTTGCATACAACCATCAAACCAAATGCACACCTCATCTCTGTTGCTCTCCCTTTGTTCTTTCTCTCTATCATTTCCATCATATTTGCTAAGATGCTATTTTTACCGAGAGAAAAAGAAAGAAAAGACCTTGCAGTTTTTATATAGCTAAGAATTCAGATAGTCTCATACATTATTTTCTCATTTTCATCAATGTAAATCTTTTTTCAGTATAGTAACTGATCAAATCTCTTGCTTTGTTTAGGATTTTGTTTTCTTCATTTTTATCAAGTCACTTACTTCGCCAGCTATGCAATTAACTTTTTATGATTTCATAATTTTCCTCAGTATTAGTTCAGAAATCTTTTTAATTAGTCAGAGACCAAATTCAGTAGGCAATATTTTGTTTTAAGTTGCCAAGGCTAGCTAAGATTGTCAAGCACAAGTATTTAAAAAAGAATCTATTTCTGAATTGTGGTGTGGGCTGAAAAGGATGAGAACTATATTAAGGATACTAGAAACAAAACCTCATCCCATGCCTATGCATCACACACACACAAAATATACCAAAATAAAATGAGAGGGAGGCAAGGGAACGAGAAGAGGGGGGCAAAAATAATCTCTTAGGCGGTGATGAGCAATCAAGCAAGTAATATGTCATTGCCTGTTTCGTCGAAATGAGAGAATTCCGTCTGTGAGTTAGTCAGAATTGCTCGTGATTCGTTTGCCAAACCGGGGGCAGGATAGTCGTGTATCCCAATCGGGAAAGGCAAAACCCTCTCCATTTAACATAGTTTGGGTTCTTGCCAAGACGTTTTGAAAAGTTTATGAACCATGCTTGCATTTAATGTTTTGCCATTGGCATCAAGTATTGTGGATATTCTTAGAAAATGCTTACAATAACAATATATGACCTTCTGAAGATCATCAAAATCAGACAATACAGTTGATAGAATCAAAAAGAAAAATACTTTTGAAAGGCAGAAATGCATTTTTAATGTCGTATTTACCTTAGGTAAATGCATGTTGACAAAGCAAAGTTTCATTTTTCAAACCATTACATGACGTAATCTCATTCCAAATTGCGCATATCAACATTGAAATTCACACCGAATGAAACATGGATGCTAATTTGGAACCCTGCAGTTAACGCCTCTCTCACAAATAACAAGCAGCAAGTGAATTCCACACTCCTTTCCTCAATCTTAGTCATAATTCACTTACCAGTGCCTACTGGGTTTTTGCACCAGCTTGGTGTGTACGTGTATTATTGCATTAATTTGTCAATTGATTGTGTTGATGTGTGACAGCATGTTGGTTAGGGTGGGTGGTGGAACAGTCGGATCATGGAACGTTGAACTTTTAGAGGCTCGTTCGTGGCTTACGACATCTGTTATAATTGTTAGTTGTGATTAATCGTGCCGTTTGCTGGATTTAGGTTGTGAATGGAATGTGGGGTTTGATAAAAGAGAATAAAAATAATGATTGGATTGAACTAAAACCTGTAAGTGTGCAGAGAATAGTACCTTAAGATTAAGATGTTGATGAAGGTTAAGGTGTAACAGAATTAAGAGAAATGCTTCTGGAGTTTCACACAGATGAGCTCAGTGGGCATTCAGTGTCATTTTAGTGTTGCTGTCAATATTGTTTCAAACTTCAAACAATGGTTAAAACAAGAAATGATACTAATCATGTTTCTATGAATCTAGGGTTATATGTAATATCTTGTAACTACATATGTATGTAGCTTAAAGACATATTTGTTTTGTACATCTGCAGCCATATTTAGGCCTATTTATAGTTGACTAACCATATGCAGTAGATTACACTTTAACTGTTAGTATTAACATATTTCCGTGTATTGTCCCCACTTTTCTCTCTCCCATCTCCCTCTATTTCTCCACCCGCTGCCCTCCTCAATACTTCTTCTCGACCGACCTCACAAATCCATCTAAACATTTCCACCGGCTCTCACACTCCTTCAACAAAATCTCCTTCTGCTCTATGACCATCACTCGCCACGCCCATTCTTATTTGGCTCCACCTCCATCCTCACTTTGCCCCACCCCTTTCCTCCATCCATTTAAACCCTGGCCCCTGAACCAGTATTGAGCTGGGCAAGTGGCATTGGAACAGAGTCGCCATAAAATTGGGGGTCAAGTAAGTCCTTCTAGGCATGCCTATACCTAGTCTTATATTTGAATGTGTCTCCATAGTCTGTCTGTGAATGTGCATCCCTGCATGTAAATATCAAACCCCTTTTGTAGTCTGGCTTTCGACTCTTACTGCTCACCTTTTTATAATGCTCAATTATTTTTATTTTAAGCAAATATGAAGAGTAACAAAGTATTACAGACAAGAATGGACACAAGGATTGTCCTTTAAAGTTTTCTTTGAAATTGATGATATTAAAATAAATACTGGTTGGCAGATAGCAATTTAACCTGGAAAGGTTGAAGATTGCTCTGGAGGGAAGAGCTCCAAATAACTTATATTACTTAAAAATGACTGGAAATAATAATAACTTTCACAACAGCATCACAACAGCAAGTATGTAAAGAGATCTCATGAATGAAAAAAAAAGTATTGTTCACCCTAAATGATACTGAATTCCTTGAAAGCCAGGCTACATTCCCCCAAAGTTTCTCTTAGTGCAGCTATAGTAGCCATTGTTCTCATTCATATTTCTATGTACTGTCATAGCAATATAAAAATGCTTAGAATATTCTTATCATGAGAAGATGTAACCACTGTCTGTCTGTCTGTCAAGCATGATGATTGTTCTCACGTAGATCATTGTCATTCGTTGAGAGTCAGAATGATGTTAAGTCTGTGTTGAAAGTATTTTAGTTAATGCCTTTCTGTCTCTCAATTGATAATACATACATTTGTTTCTGCTCGCTGTTTGTAAGATTGTTATTTGTTAATGTGTGTTTGTTGTACGTGCAATTGTAAATCACTTATGAATATTCAGCAACATTCTTCACTCTTGTATTACTGTATTTGACGTTTGTTCAATTAAGAGGTTTTATTGGACACCATAGATCTTTCTTTTTTTTAATTCACAGAGCTATATCATAGTTTATCTTTAGTATTTATAGAAATGAAGGAAAAAAATCTTATCAGCAATATGTGTAAAGAAATATAAAGGTATGCAATTTGGGATGTTGTAATAGTTATGTACATTTTTTATGTTTCAAATCTTGAAGCTAGCTTTTTTGAACTCCCGTGTTAATATCCAGGGAAAATATAAAGGGTTAGGGGTATTATTTTGGGGCTGGGGTGGTGGTATTGACATTATTTAGGCTAAATATGCACTTGGAAATAAGTAGAATATTGCCACCGTTGTTTTGAAATGAATAGTAATAATAGTGTGTATTTCTTTTTTATTAATTGCAACTTGGTTTGTTTTTGGCATGTATATTTGCTAATTATTGCATGGTTTTGCTGTTTTTAATATTTAAGTCAAAAATGAAAATCCCTTTTTTATATGATTAAGTTTGTTTTTCTTAATTTATTTGCATTTACCAGGATTGAGGTTTTTTAGAAAGCTATCAAAATCCACTTTAAGTATGGGGGTATTGTGTATTACGTCAATGGACGTTGCTTCGAGGGAACTATATTTCCATATCATTTATACTTCCAATTCATTGCAAATCTATGAATAGTAGCCCTACATACGTCACTTTTATAATCAAATTATCTATACCATACATTCTTCGGCCATTCTTAATTTGCTAATTGGATTAAAAAACAAAACAAAACAACTGTTTATAAGGTATTTAGATTATTGGCAGATCACTATATTAAGATCACCTTATCACAAAGAATGCAGTTAACAAGTTTTTCCAAGTAGAAGATCAGAATTTCAGTCATGGGGTGACCGCATCATAATATGACCTTTAATTACCCAGTTTGATCAAACTGCGATTGAACGATTGTTTTTTGTTTTTGTTTACGTCTGCTACACGGTAACCACGTTGCATTCTTGATACAGAAGTAGTTCCGATAACCAGATTAGAGCTGGGTAATTAACGATAAGATTTACCCGTCAAGAGACATTTTTGAAATTCTTTGATGAGATGTCATAGAAACCAATCCCTGCCAGTCTACCTGAGCAGCTTTTGTCCATTGTTGACATTTACTTAAGATATTATGAACCACAGTGAGTGCAGGTTTAGAGTCAGTCAAATCTGTACGGCCCTGTAAGGAATAGCTTGCCTTCTTGAAATGTATCCATGATATTGACCATCAAAATTTGTCCTCACTCTAAATATTTGGAATGGGTCATTGCTTAAATGGGTTATTGAGGAGAATTTGGGTCTGCCAAATTATGGCTCAGTTAAGGGAGGGGGTGGGGTTGCGCTAGGTCAACTTCTGACTATGTTTTGATTAGGTTTACATCCCGAAACTGCTTTGAGTTGTATTAACAGGTCAAAAGGTTCAAGAAATGAAATGATAGATTGCGTGTAAATACCTTAATTATGCACATTTCAAAAGGATATTTTCAAGAATTTTGTGACCAGATTAAGTTTGTGCTTTTGACTTATATAGTCGGTATGTCATTTTCATATCATTTTTCCAGCGTTAAATCTTCTAGTATATACATTCATATGAAATGTATCAACATTGTATTAAAGAAAGCATTGTAGAACATGTCTTTCATAATGATATCCTACCATTACTTAAACTTGAGCTCATATTTAAGAATTTTATATATACTATTCTTATATTCTATATCATGCTAATATTTTCCACACTACTGCTTACTCTGACAATGCATGCAATTTAATACTGCACACCGTTAGCTTGTAGAACAGCTTACCTACTATGCAGCACCGCAGCTTGTTACATTACGCCTCCATGCCTCCTTTTGAGTCTTAGTAGGTCTATGATTTGACTTTCTGCATTTTAATTTTAATGTTTTTTTTGTTATTATGTAAGAAGGACAATGATAGTATCAACATTATTTACATTCTGTTGATACTAAATGTTTGCTATAGAGTACCGAAGCTGTGACGTCATAAAAATCTATTTTTAGAATTTCTCAATTTTTTCTTCATTTTCCGAAAGAGCATCAAAAATAATGTCCAAATGTTGAAAACCAATTGAGTATGTTAAGTATTGGCTGAGATATGACCATCTGAATGAATATATAGGAACTCAGTTTTATATGCTCTGGCTCCTAATGGTTAGGAGGAGCCAGAGCATATAACACTGAGTTCCCATAGGCAATCTTTTTATTCAGATGGTTATATCTCAGCCAATACTTAACATATTCAATTGGTTTTTGACATTTACACATTATTTTTTATGCTCTTTTGGAAAATGAAGAAAAAAATTAGAAATTCTAAAAATTGATTTTTGATAACGGCACACTTCACCACTCTATACATGCAATGTCTCTGTATGTTTTTTTGCAACCCTATAGTGTCCTCAGACCGGAATCCTCTATTTGTCCTCTTTTTTTTTTTATTGGTCAATATTTGTTTGCCTTTAATTATTCAGGGAATTTAAGTGTTCACTGTACAAAATAAAATATATGTTTACATTTTATTGTACTATAGTCATGCTCTGTAGAATTTGTTTTTTCTGCCTATGATATGAAAGGTAAAAGTTTGCCTAAAGTAAATAATGTAATACGCACCTATTATGTGTATGAATAGAAATGATGCCCTATCTGATTATAATTTACTGCTTGATTGTCGGTTTAATAAACCAATAATGTGCTGCATGCTGTTTGTGAATTTTGCCTTTTTTGATGTGTTAGTAATATCAAATTACTATTTATGAAAAATTTACTATTTCTCAAGCCATAATGAAATGAGACAGCCAAGAAATGATCATGTTAGTTGAAAGACACAAGAGTGTGAGTTAGTTGCTTGCATTCTGGCTGTCAGCAGAGGATAAAAGCTGTACTCCTACATGTTTTGCCTTCATTTTTTATTTATTGAGCTATAGAATAGAATGTGTATGTGTTCATGACATTTTGCTCGACTCAAACGTTTGGTCGATGAAATTAACTGACATTTCATTTAAACGTGTGTTAATTTCACAACTTGGATTTCATGATATCAACAAACTTGTTCTTGATTTCATGAGACACAGAAGTCTGAATGCGCTTGTAAAATGTTGAGGACTATGAGCACCAGTACTCCAGTTCAAAGTTATTTCAAATGAACTTGAAAATTAAGTTTAGAATACCTCCATTATTTTATCATCATCCCTCCCTGCTCCTTGAAAGATATCACTGTGTTTTGATATGTAAATACATGTATGTTATAACTTATCAAAAGAGGGAATATTTCAAAGTTAATTACTCAGCTAAGCTCAGCCACTTAAAGTAATAATCTGTTTTTACACAAATGAACTAATAATTTTTACCCATCAGTCTACACACACATATGAAAGGGACTGAATATGCGCTCTTTCCTTTTCTCAATGAATTATGTAACTATTGCCGCAAGAGTGCGTGTGTTAATATGGTAAAACAACCAAACACAACTTTATTTGACCTCATCAGTCAACAAAAAAATGTTTGATAAACGGATGTCAAATCTATGAATGTTTGTTTAGACCTCTTTTTATTGAATGAAGATAAAAGCACATTTATTGGCATGATCAAGTATGTATTTATCACGCCATATCATAATTACATCAGAAAACAAACTGGAAATTAAGGGGCGTTTATTTTCTAATGACTTTGCTCTAAGCAAAGATCAATCTCAAAAGGCAATCTCGTTAAATTTAAATTTAAATTGTCATTTATCACTAAAAATAAGTGAAAAAAATTACTATTTTCTGAGTTTTAAAATATGTTAACCTTTGACCGCTGCTCAATCAGTGACTGAATTTCAATGAAACAAGATGGAATACGATCGTGATTAATTGCGACAAATCCCCAAAGCTCCTGGTACTGCTAGTCAATGGATCCGACAAGTAAGAAGGCCTGTGGAATAACAGAGGAAAGAACAACCAACTAATGTTACATGCCTTTCGCACGGAGCTGTAGCAATGGTTTGTGCTCTAGCCAGCAAGTTTATAAAAAGTGACAGACGATCCTGCAGATTGGGTTTCTTCTCTTCTGTTTTTTTTCTGAAAAGGGGATTATTAAGGACAGCCCAATGAGCCGATGTTCCTTGAAAGTTAGCCGGACTATGGACCTACAACGAGCTAGTTCGGTAAAGTGTGCAGGTGAAAAGAGAAACAATACTCTGCCTTGCTGATTTGTCATTTTTGTCTGAGTTTTATGACAGCTCTGACGGAGGCAATAGGTTGCGGACTTGCAACTCATTCTGGAGCGCTAGCTTGATCTAGTCCCAGATGAAACGTAAAACTTTGTGATCCCAAGTACCTCATTCTGTATCTGATTGCAACTGCTTCATATTGTGTTTCTTTATTGAGTTATGCACCCCATTGTGGAGTATGATGCCTGTCTAAGGCACTGGCCGTTCATTACCGTAGCAAAGAAGGGGATTGTAATATCACATTTTTCTGAGGATTTTGCGAACAATGCTGCTGAATATGGTGTGGTGATAAAGACCAGAAATAAATGTGCCGCTTCAGTGCCTTATTAGAATACTGTCCCACTGTGCCATGAAAACAGTTCAGAGATTTTATATTCATCAAAGAATTTATTCTATTTTTATGTAGAGGATGTGGTATTTTCAGTTTGGGAAAACTTTGGGCATCAATCAGCAAGTTGTTTTCCTCGCTATAGCTACATGTACATAGATATCTACGGACATGTTTGGGAGAAACTTTTTGCCAATTCTTCAGTGTAATTCTCAAGTCGATCCTTCTCACTATTGGACTATACTTGGATTATAACTCTGGATATCACTTCCATACTGGGAATAAGTGGATTAGTCCAAGCTTCATCTCAACCGTTGTTAATCATCATCCTTCTTCTTGTGATCTAGTCTACATGGACCAACATAATACAGGAATACCAACGAAGATCAAGATTTGTCATTAACTGGAGTTAATGTTGATGCTAACTACACAAATTGAGCCAGAGTACAATAAACTAACACCCTCTAATCTGTTTGCAACTCACTGGATCTCAACCAACTCAATCCACATTCATCATTGTGGAGGAAAGGCTATCTACGCTCACACAAATATTTGTTTCAAGACTCTAATTCGGAATTAAACTGCTTGCCCTGTCAACACCCCTTGGCATGAACATCTCTGAGTATTGGCTTCGAAACGATCCACACAAAACACATTGAAGTGTGTGCTTTATATTTAGGTTCACGTACTTGCACTGTATCTTCCAATAGTGAATGATCGTGTATATCCTTAACTTTTGACAATCGTCTGTTTTTAATGAAGGACTTAATGTGTAAATTTAAAACCTACTGTGGTTACTATTTGAATCACTGACAGTTGGATATGAATCTATCTAATGTTCTGTGGATAAGTGGCTGAGTTTACTGATCATTTTGATACCCCTCTGTTTGATAGTTCTATCAAACCTTTCCCCTGCCCTGTCCACCTGCCCTGTCCACCTGCATGGTATATAAGTAACCATGTTGAGGGTGCCGAAGCTTTCTCACCGTCTCTCATTTTCTTTTGATAACATTGCTACCCTTGGTATTGGCAGGACTATTGAAGAGAACGAGGAGAATGATGGCGGACCAGGAAGCCCTCCAAAGACCGGGTGAGTAAATCCTTATATTCTCTAATATATATATATATTTTTTTTTTTTTTTTTTATTTAAAAAAAAAAAAAATTATTCATTTATTTATTTTTTTTGTTGGGGGGGGGGGGGGGCGGTGCGGAGGTTTGGGGTGGGGTGTACATGCCTGTACTGTAGTATTGATACCTGTACTTGGTATTGAATCAAAATATTAAAAGTTTTTATGAAAATAAAGTTCCAATGAAATTATTTTTGAGCCAAATATGAAGAATAGTGAGAAAAATATACATGAATATATCTATCATGTGATATATATTTATCATTTGATATATATTTCAACAGTTATTTCAAATATACAGTAGCATTTGATATGAATTAAAATAAATATAAAGTTCCAATGAAATTATTTTTGAGCCAAATATGAAGAATAGTGAGAAAAATATAAATGAATATATCTATCATTTGATATATATTTATCATTTGATATATATTTCAACAGTTATTTCAAATATACAGTAGCATTTGATATGAATTAAAATAAATATAAAGTTCCAATGAAATTATTTTTGAGCCAAATATGAAGAATAGTGAGAAAAATATAAATGAATATATCTATCATTTGATATATATTTATCATTTGATATATATTTCAACAGTTATTTCAAACATACAGTAGCATTTGAAATGAATTAAAAATAGCTTTGAAATTTAAACTTCAATTGAAATTCTGAGCCATTGTAAAACCAAAGTTGATTGATGTACTGGAATACATTCTTATAATAGATTAGTAATGACTCACAGTTATTGTACGATTTGTTCATGATTTATTTGTTATTAAAATATTTAAATGAAACTAGGACACCATCAATCAGTTCAGCATAAAGCATGCCAGACATATTTTTACATTGATTTGTACACGGATGTTAATGTCTGAATAGAACCATTAAACTTGCCTTATTATGATAACAAAACAGATATATATATCAAACTGATTCATATTTGACATTCTTTGAATTCCTCTGATCTTTGTTCCTGAAACTCCATGCAAAGAGATAATGACATGTTTGACATGATATATAGTAATGGAATACGTAGTATAATGGATATTTAAACAAAAATAGCACATTTTCAATTTGTTAATTGCTGAACCTTTATGTCCAGAACAGCTCTATTTAGTTCTGTAATATATTTCTTCATATTGCATTATGACTTACATTTCAGTAAATAATGTATCAACAGTATTACCATAAAAGTAATCTATATTGATACTACATGTACATTGAGAACTTTTTTTCAATACAAAAATTAAATCAAAGAAAATACAGTACTTTTGTATTGAGATCAAAAATGTAATTCTCAAAGAATGGAGTAAGGGAATTATAGTAATTAAGACATTGCCAGCCAATCTGCTTCAGTTGAGTTTTCTAGATTTTGGCTTTAGTAGTGATTTAAATACAATAAATGTGCAATAAACTATATCCTAAAGGGGTGTGTTGGCATCTAAGTATTATTACCACATCAATTTAAGCCATTCCTTGAAAATGTGATATTTACACAAGTGCAGCAGAGGTTTGAAAGCAAACTTAATGTGGGGCCTTACAGATAGTATACTCATAAAATCATCTTTGGACTCTATAAAAAGTGGTTAGAAAGACAGAGTAAACAAGCATTAAAATAGTACATTAATATTATAAAATGCTTATTCAAAAATTGTCATCCTTTAAAACAACGAGAGATTAATTTAATTTTCAAAGAGTAGAGTGTCCCTGCTAAGAGTTTGCCTGGCATAGCATCATACATAATTAATAAAAATACATTTTAAATCAGAATGTGTGCGTACTCTACAACACACATTTTTCAACATTTGTATGAAATGATCTCCTTAGGATTTATATTACGATTGCTGCTGTTAAAAAAGCATAATAAAACTTATTGTTTGTTTACATTTTGTATTATTGATTTATCTATATGAACGGAAGTATAGGATTATATTTAATCTAGTCATGTGATACTTGGAAAAGATAAAATTGACATGATAAGAATTACATTGTATGGCTGTATTTATGATCTAAAAGACTCTCATGGTCATCAGATTTTGTAAACTGAATCAATATTTGCTTAGAGGGTACAGATTGACTGTAATCTGTTTTGCCAATAAAACTCACGCAAATACAATAATAAAATCGTTGACGTGCATCATTTATAACTTTGCACTGTCAGACCATTCTAATACACTGTATAGCTCAGAGGATAGCCTAAAAATGACTATTGTATATTATAAAACAGATAGAGGAACGTAAGAGACGTGATTGGTCAAATGAATTTCATGTATTACTCTTGTTTTTGCCATTCCAAGAAGCTACTTTTCAAAAAACTTTCGTTATCACAAAGGATTGTAGCAATTGTTCAGTTGTTTGTTATTAATTTTTATTGGTTTTAATCCATACTATTGGTATGAGTGTAAGATTATTTTGTGAAAATGATCAATTAAATCAATTTTGTAAGTAATAATGCTTCAGAAATAATTAAAAGGGGCCATCTCGACTGCTCACTTGTCCGTTGTGTCTGTGTGGGAGCAACTACTGATTCAGTTTGTGATTATTTAGGACATTCTACTTTGTTCGATACTGTTCATTCTCTTGTACAATCTTCAGCCTCATAAAGAATAACACTGCTTCTTTGTTAGAGTCATTTAAAGAGCTACAAGCAATTCATATTTGTGATTATTCAACTTTCTAATTTTGATTTACAATCTTCAGACTTGGAAACAACAACATCAGTTATTCAGTGGAGTCATTGGTGGACGAGGTCTGTACGTCCACGGAGACATGGGAGTTCATGGATGATGAAGACTTGGTCACTCAGGGACCGGAACCAGAATCATGGAGTGTCATGGCAGAGAAGAAGGTAAGCTCACCTTTGACCTTTGACCTTTGACCTGACCTTTGTAGGTATCAATTGGCCTGTCTGTGAACATTGACATGATATATTACAGGGTTGGACTACTAAATACTAGTACATGTTAGTCCATGTACCTCAATACTTCTACATAATAGTTTTTGTGAAGTGTCATGATGGTAAGCTCACCTTTGACTTTCTGTAATATCATATACTGGTATCTATCTGGTTATTTATTATTTGGTCCATACTTCGTTCTACTCTTTTGCTGTTATCCCTGCTTATATACTTCCACTACTTGTACTACTACTACTTCAAAATTAATTGAACAACTACATTGCTATTATTTAAGTTATATTGGCACTCCTTTTACTTCAACTACATAAACAGGTACTACTGCCACTTTTAAATTGATGGAACATCTACTACATTTCTTTTTTAGTAATATATAGTATTTCCCCTTTAAGTATATAAAAACTTCATTTATAATCCTGTTTCACAACTCCTACAAAAAGCACTGTAATTTTGTAATGATACAATGTATCCACTGTAGTTTTAGTCAGCTATATTTTGCGATTATTTATTGCATTACTTTGAAATTTCTAAGTGTCTAAAAAGATAAATTCTGATATATTGAAGAAAATAATATTGTCAGTGATATATGTTTATATATACCGGTACATAAGTATTTTAAAAAGTCAGGCATTAATATGCCACATCCCTTCATATGGTCAAATCTGTCTTGACTATATCCATTAAGTCAGAGAGAACAAAATAAGCAAAATAGATAGATTTATATTTTTTTAAATATGTTTAAAAGAACATAGTCTGAGGCCTTGATGCGTGCTTGAATGAGATAAGCCGTAGACCCGTCTAATGACTTGGAAACTTGGAGACTTATAAACCCCTCTCTTAATATGATAATCTAGGTCAGAGCATGAGTGAGGAAGATATGAGATCTTATGTGACTCAAACTCAAATTAGAGTCTACATTTATATCTCTCACATATGGGAGGGGAACATGTTTCGAAGGAGAGGGGAAGATTTGAAGCAGGTTTGGATATAGATACGAAGTGCCTGTAGAGTAGATAGCGGTACCTCTTTGTCATTTTAGCCATCATGCAGGTAATTTCTTGAATTATGACAAGAATGATTGTCAGTTGTTTTGGTTGAGTGCACTTTTTGTGAGCTTAATTTTTCATTTTTGTTTGTGACTGCATACGTTATATTTTATTACATGTGATTCTTTGTTTAATGTCAGGGAAGCAATATATGTAAAAGTGGTAATTGGAATAGAGGATTGGTGAAAATAATACTGGTAGCAAGGGTATACATTTACGAGGAGTCAGTAGAAGAGAGTTCTGTTTTGAAAAGAGCTAACACCCTTCTGGTCTTTACCATGCTCTCTGCTAAGAGCAAGAAAGGTTTTAACTCCATGTTTTAAAAAATATGAATAAAAATGAAACAGCCTGCTATTCTGGTTCATAGGGGGGAATAAGAAACATGTATGTGTACTTAACCTAATCACAGTGTATAGTAAATTCTATATGAAATTGTTGTGAAAAATGTGGCAAGAGCTACCACATTCCTTGAAATTTACCTCTAATTTGATATTTGTTCTTCATTCTTTTTTTTATGATAGACCATGAGGAAGATGAGTAGCAAGGAAATTAAACGCCAAGATGTCATCTTTGGTAAGTCAACCCTAGACCCCCCCCCCCCCCCTCATGATCCCCCGTCTCTGATCCACCTGTTGCACAATTATAGGAATCTACTGAAATCATCCAGGCATTATTACTTTAAATACCACTGTTCAGCCTACCACATTTCATGGTATTGCTAGGCCAGAGTCTTCTTGCTCTGAACTAACAGTATGAAATGCCTATAATGAGTATTTAACCAATAGATTCAGTTAAAGGGACTATGTCCCATTTGCAGGCCAAAAAAATGAAAAAGTTAAATTCCAACTGCATTTGAAAGATAATACTAATTTAGAACTTCCCTAAAAAAGGTGGGGTTTGAAAATGTCTTCAAGTGGGAAAATAACGACTATTAGTTGTCAAATCGACTTTAGGGCTATAGAGCCCAAAAGTAATAGTCTCGATGTTCAGACAATTGTACTGAATGGTCATACGTTTTATGCTGCGCAAAGATTCAATCAGTTTAATCTTGGCCATCACAAGAAGTAGGTTATTGATGTAGACAAATGCTCATGTACCCTTTACAATTCTTTTCATGTATGTTATTACCAAAGAAGAAAAAAAGCCAGTCAGTCACTCAATAGTGTCTGACAGTGAAGTCTAGCAAGTAAACGGTTTTCCTTGCATAATTTGAATATGAGGACACTGCTAACGTTTAAATTTCACAGATAGGACATACATGACATATTTATAATTCCTGCAAAGTTCTACAGCATTTGAGGTTGGCTGCAAAAGGGACATAGTACCTTTAAGTGTGACACAGGCTATTTTGAGGGACAAAAATACAGCCAAACAAAACCACAGCCAGAGAAACCAAATGTAGCTCACCAAAAAAAAAATCTTGTTTTTCATAGCAGGTGAATATATCTTTTTCAAATTTGACTCATTTGATATGGATTGTAAACTCCCTAAGGTCAGAGCTTGAAATCAGATACTACCTATATAGAACACTTGGCTTGCTGTAATTTTACTGTGTTTAACTTCTCTCGTTGAACTCTGAGAGTTACCTTCACAAAAAAAAGTATTTTCATTCTACATTGTCAGTGCCTGTAGCCAAACTTTGACAATATTGTTGTTGAGAACTCAACTGTACAATGCATAATGCTCAGTTTGTTAGCAATTTGAGTGTGCAACTGTGCATTTGTTACCCCAGTGCTTATCACTGATATTATAAGGCAAACATGTTTTTAAACTACTTGTGAATGTACAGGCCAATAGATCAAAACATTGTGAATAAATCTAGAATTTAAATTTTTGTACAGATTTCTAGTGTAACAAAAACACTTTATTTTGCAAACTAAAGTAATGGATGTGTTGTAGAGGATCAAAGGAAGCATGTATTTCCTTTTGCTTTTAAATTCATTTTGTATTAATTCTGTGTTGTAACTTGGACTTGTAACTTACATGAAATTGTTCCCATATTTTCCAGACCAAGATTTCATTTTATTCTTCCATAAAAATTGAAACATTAGTACTGTTTGTGGTACAACATACAATCTCTTGCTATTCATTCTTCCTTCAATGGGTGTGCTAATTTTCTTTATCTGATTACTTTTGATTTAACCACAACTGAGCCTTTACAAAGATATTTGCATAATTTGCCATTTCATGCCCCCATAATTTGAAGAGTATTTGTTTTTTGTCAAATCACATCAACTTATTTATTTATCTTTTGAATATTAAGTGGAGGCCTTATTGATAAGTTACCACGTAAATTGAATTGCCAAGTTAAATTGCTTTCCCTTTGAAAAATCATACATATTTCTATGCTTTCCCATTCCCCCACATACACATATTTATTAGACCATTGGGAATATACAGCCCTGCGTTTGTGACCCCACAAGGTCATAACAAGGTCAAACAAAAGCTAGCATTTCAGCTACTCAGTTTTCAGCATTGACAAAGAACATGATTTTACTCTTGAAATCTGATATTTGTTATTTTATGAGGAGAAAATAGTGATTGATTAACTTACCTCCCACTTCTAGCTTGTTGGTGCACCTAGTCATAATTTAGTTTGTTAGGAATAGACAGATATTTTAATGTTATGATATAATTATATACGTCCATTTGACAAAATCATATATTTTAGTCATTTTATTCTGAAAGGGACATATTTCTTGTGCCCCTTTGCATTGATGTGCTTATTATTTTGAATACATTCCAGTTGTGTTTCATTACTTAACATTAATATATCATTACCTTCTTGTTATTTTATAATGTCTTTTAAAAATATCTTTCTATCCCTCTCACTTTCAGTCACTTGGCATTCCTACTAAAAAGCTGCTTATAAAATTACCTTTCCTTACTTTTCAGCGTAGAATAAGAGTTTAAAAAAATGTTGTAATATAATTAAAGTAAGTTTACAAATAAATTGAACAACATACAGTTAGCTATAGCCTGGATGTAAATGTGTGGACTGGGAGACAGCAGTATTATGCAGGACTTGTAGAAGTTATCTCTGTGATATTGTAGAAAAATTTCTAGAACTTTTGTGTTGATAGTGTATATCTCTTATTCCTTTGAAACAGAATTCATCAAGACGGAGAAACATCATCTAAGAACGCTGAAGATCATGCAGAAGGTTTGTTGAAAATGTTATTTTTTAAATATATTTTTCAATTTCAAAAGAGCAAGTTCATATTCATGTTGTGCTATAGTGTTTAATACATTCAAATTCTTAGCATTGATCACCAAAAGACCATGATAAGAAGTAGCGTAACCCATAATCATAACATGAAATTAATTGTATGATACTCAAAGTAGTAACCCAAAGAAAATTCATGACAACTGATGATTAGGGACAAATTATTTATGGATGGAAATATTTTCTCTTGAAAAACATGAATAATTTGCTGAAAAATCATATAGATATCACAGAAAGGCGTAAAATCATTTGTGGCTAAATGTGTCTTGCATGTGACATCACGAATCTTGATGCTCTACTGAAGACAAAATCTGGATCTCATAATTAAACATTTTGAGAGATGATTACTGCGTGCCCCAAACATATTGTAAAGAGGGAAGTTGTTATATTTGATCTGTAAGGCTTCCCTTTCGCAATGATATGAATTTTGCATCAATTCAAAACACATTTGATTCTTCGGGTGACTACTTTAAACCAAATTTAATGATGATCATTATAGTTGAAATAAGCTTTTGTTTCAGGACTTCACAGAAAATGTCAAAGAAAATATTTGTCACAAGGCATACATAAGATTACAAGCAATAATGGAAAGATCTTTTTAGATTGATATATACACATACTATTAGGCTTGTTATATTTTGGTACCATAAGTTTTGAGTATTGAGTGTAGGCATTACTCTAAGATGTCTCTCTCTCTCTCTATGTCTTCAGATCTTCAGCTATGGAATGCAGAACGAGCTCCACATGGATCATGGTCTCATCAAGAAGGTCTTCCCCATGCTTGACGAGATCGTCGACATCGCTTCCAAGTTCTACGACAAGCTCCAGAAGAGACAGAAGGAGGCTGAGGTCATTGAGAGGATAGGTGATATCCTCGTTGATCAGGTCAGTCAAATACAAATCTCATTGTTTCATCTTCAAATTGGCAATATTAATCATGTTTTGTTCAGAAAATGTTGTTCACATAAAAATTATTTTAAAGTAGTAAGTTTGAAATCTGTCTACCAAATTGGGAAAAGGAATTTTCAATCAATATAAATCTGTGTTTCCTCTTATGGAAGTGTTTCCTTATTCTGTGATATGAAGTTCTTCCAATAACATGGCAGTGCATTCCACACATTAGGGAGAGCCTGGTCATTGAAAACCCTATTTCACTCAGGAAACTTTATGAATAATCAGTTATTTTTGCGTTGAATAGCTGACACTAGAGTGAACTTCCTCCTAACAAGCGAGGAATGCCATGCATAGCTGAAGAAGACACGATACTTTATAATTATCCTCTAAAACCCCCGCATAAAATGAGTTGATTCTATATATAGCCCTCATGATAATCTCCCTGTGTAATGTGATTCTGACTAAATGAAATATTCAGTCACATGTGATAATGTGGAATAGTTCGTCCTCCCTCGCAAGATTCACTCTATTACTTTACTTACATTACAATATTTAGTGTATAAAAAGAGAAAACTGGCCATCGCCTCAAAACTGATATAATGTCTCCTTGAGTACCACCATTTTGATTCTTCCCAAATTCAAATTTCATTTTTCCTTTCTTTCTCATGTATTTCTTAATAATATAATTTTTGGCCTATGTTTACATGGTCATGTATGGGGGGAAATGTTTGACAAAAATATTTGAGCTAACTTCAGCTCTATAATTTATAAACAGCATAATTTTATAGCTTTTGACAAGATCAGATTTTATGAATCATGTTAGTTATGATTCACATTTACCTTGCCGAATTGTATATCATTCTTGTATTCCTTATGATATGTTGATAAAGTTTTGTTATGTTTTGCTAATTACATTTTGTTTTTATTTGTACGATAATAAATATGCAAGTATAATAAATGTTGGATTGGTTTGGTTTGGTTTTATTTTGCGTATAAAAGACATATATACATACATGATTTTTATAAATATAAAAAAGAATTATAATTAATTAAAAATAATATGGATGGATCGCTCTACTCAGAGCCATTAATTTCATGGCTCTGTTCTTCCATTCTTGTAACTGATTATGATATGTATTAAATAGTTGGGTGTAAAGGGTTGATTATATAGTTTATCTTTACTTACGTACTATTTTTCTTTTATCTTTAGTTTGATGGTGAGAATGGTGACAGGATGATGATGGCTTATGGATGTCTGTGTAGTCAACAGAACGAAGCTAAAGCAGTATATAAAGATCTTACTAAGACAGACAAGAGGTTCCAAGCATTCATCAAGGTATCAACAATTAGACTTTTACATTTCATTCTGCTGCAGTTTCCCTCTTGACTTTGCTTCTGTTTGTATGTTTGACCAGGGAGTTGATGGTCTGTCTCTCTCTGTCTCTCTCTCCCTCTCTCTCTCTCTTTCTCTCTCTCTCTCACTCTCTTTTCCTTCTCTCTCTCTCTCTCTCTTGCTCCCTCCCTCCTTTCCTATTCTTAGTCTATGTCTATACTGTCTTTGATTTTCATTCTCTTTTCAATTATTTCTATGTATAGTTTTATTTTGCCAATACTATTTAGTTTACCGGTATCTCTTTTTAAAATATTTTGTTTGATAATTTGTTAATGGAATTCTCACATTGCATTGGTGTAGGAAAATATGCTTTATCAGCTCATCTTGAAACATTCAAATCTGAATCGCATCTTGTAAGTTGTTTAGCAATAACTCATCTGTGTACTAATGTTTTTTTTTATTATTATCGTTATGCTAATATTATATTATTTGTCATTAACAGAAATGCAGCACCAATGCACTATGCAGAAGATGGACGATACCTGAATGTATCTTGAGTGTGAGCTCCAGACTTACCAAGTATCAGCTTCTTATAGAGGCCATTATGAAACCTACCAAAGGTGAGCAGTAGTCATATGGATGTCATACAATCTTAGGAAATCAGGGGGTGGTTTACAAAGATGCTAAGTCGAACTTAACTCTAAGTTGGACTTAACCATTATGGAGAGCCATTTGTAGCCCTAAAATAAAATATATTTAAAAGCAAACATTTTGAATTCCACATCAAGAAGATGAAATCTCCTCGAATATGAATGAATTTGAATCAACATTTTATGCCTTTTAAAATATCTTTTACAAAATATATTTAAAGATGCTAACAGCTTTCCATAATTGTCAAGTCCAACTTAGAGATAAGTTCAACTTAAGATCTTTGTGAAACACTCCCCAGAAAAAAGAATATGCTGTGTCTAAGGGCATAGAATGGAAAATTACATATAAAATATTGATTGATTCTGCGGGGTACACATTATGAAATTATTGTTACAAATGTATATGAAGGAACAAGTCCTTCATATTTAGGGCAATTCTGTGTACGGGAAGAAATATATCCAAAAGGGCGGCCCTGGAGAGTTGAACATGTAGGATACCAAACTATTCAGAACAGCCATTTGAATTCTCTTCTCAGGGCCTGACAGGTCCTGCAATGCTCATTATACATGGGATTCAATTGCAAATTCTTCTTGTGTATATAACATCATGAGATTTATATTCTCCATCTTCATTTCTCCCTTGTATGCTGCCCCTTTACAGCATTCAAATCCACAGACAAAATAGACACACAGGACCTTTCGAGAGCACTGGAATTAGTCAAGGTAAATGTACATCTTGCAATTAGTATTATTGATTTAGAAGTATTATTCTTGTATATTTTCTTCTCTTTATTATATGGCATATGGTCATATAAGTATAAATATTATTAAAGTTTTGGTTCCTGGGTCAATTGAAATATGGTAAGGATGCTCTTGTTCCTCACCTAAACAATCAAACTTAGTCTTTCTATTTGTTTTAGTAAGTATTTATGTCTTGTACTTCCTTTTTATATGATACAGGAAGGAAGGAAAGGGTGTTCAATGATTCATTACCTTTTTTTTAGATTGTAACTGAAGCTTTTATAATGAGGTTTTAAACTAGGTGAACTATTCCTTTGCAATGTATTTATGTATTCCCATTTCTGCCCTGTAGACAATATGTCATGATGTGAACATGCAAGTACAAGAAAGAGAACGATGGCAAAGGCTGATGGCGATCTATAACAAGACAGAAGCTAGGTCAACAGGAACACTCAAAAGTGGAAAGAAATTCAAGGTAAATTTGTAACAGTTCATGAATTTTTTTTGATTTGATTTAATTAGATTTATTTCTATTAACAGAATAATAGGTAGATATGCCAAATAAAATAGGTATCTATACATAGACACAACATGATTTACTTTATAATGAATTAATAATAATGTCAAGTGATTAAATATGTAAAAAAAACAGGAAAAAGAAGGGGGGAGGGAAGATCTCAGAAAGAATGGAAATGAAGTCTTTCCTCAGAATGTAATGATAGCACTGAGACAATATAACCAGACTCATTAGAATGGACCATCATTATTCACATCATTACTGTTGTTATTGCAGTTAATAGTGTTGTCATGGTTATGTAATTCTATTTGTTACCCACAGAAATCTGACTTGCTATCGAATCGCAAGCTGAGACACGAGGGTGCGCTGTACTGGAAGAACGCTAGAGCCAAACTGACAGAGGTCCATGGGGTGCTTCTTACAGATGTTCTTCTGCTACTCACTGAGAATAATGGAAAATTTACCTTCGCATCACAGGATAACAAGGTATGAAAATCACATCAATTTGCCCCTTTTTCCATAGAAATCTCCTAAATCACACAAAATAATGCTCACAACTGTCTTATATTTAAAATGATACAATTTTGTAAAATTTTGTAGTGTTTATCTCAGCAAATTCTAATTTAAGAAATAGTACTGTAGTTGAAGTTTGTATGTTGCCACAGTGAATGCTCTATTCTTTGAAATCTAAGGACAAAAAATTGTTTTTACAATAAAGGAAGGGGTAAGTGAGAATATGATTTTGTACCTTACATTGACTTGTAACATAAATAAGTTGAAGATACTCTAAGACGCTATTAAAATATCACTTCAAAAGCTCAGGATAGATTTTACAGATTTTCTCAAACTGATTTGAAAATATATTATTAAATTCTAGTACTTTGTCAATTGCTACTAGTAACCCCCAAGTCTATAGAATATTTGTTCATGAAATGTAAATAATAAAACAAATCTATACAAGTTTTAAAAGTCACACTAGAATATGATCGTAAACATCTTAAGATGTGCCTCAAAGCTTGTATGATAAAATAATCTTTGTTTTGTTTCTTTCTTCTCCCAGCCTCCTGTTATCCCTCTGTTCAAGCTGATGGTCCGAGATGTAGCCATCGATCCTAAGAGCGTTTACCTGATCAGTCAGAACAAGGCTGGTCCTGAGATGTATGAGGTCATGTGTACGTCTGAACACACCAGGCGGGAATGGAAGAAGAGATTATTAGAAGCCATTGAACAATGTCCTCCTGATGGTAAGATTGTTCAAGATGAGAATGGGAATTACAATGTTCCTCTTTTTTTTGCTCCAGTGATCCCCTCCTTACAAGCCCTTGAGGCTTTTATCGGGGCACCCTTTTCTTTCATTTATTTGTATTACTAGCTCATATGTATGTATTACTCTGTTATCGTGATGTAAACATGAAATTATGGGTAATTATGCTGCATTATTGTAGAGCGCTTAGAGACTTCTGACAAAGTAAGTGTTAGGCGCTATATAAGCACTGTAATTATTATTATTATGCATGACATACTGTTAACTTTTAAAAAAAATAATTGTACATATCGGAAGAAATAAATGAGAGCTATTTGCTCTCTCAATCAATTAAATGGGACAGTTTAGGGGAAGTGGGAAATTCAATCAATTTATGAGTACTGAAATGGGCATATTCCCATACCGAATTTGCAAATTACTTAACATAAACATATGCAAAATTTGATACTGCACATGATATGTTTACAGACATCATCAAATTGGAGAATTGTTACACTGATGTTTACAAAATGTGTTGATGATTATAATACATGTCTCTTATCTAGCACTTCACATAAAAATTGACTTATAATAACAAGTGACAATGGTGTTTGTGTATTGATAAAAACTCAAACTGTAATGTCAAATTTCAGTCTCAAAAAATTTCTCTATGTTAGATGATATAGGTAGTCACAACAGTATTGGGACACTTCTCAAAGTTTAATAGCTAACATAACGTCTTGTATTGAAATAGTGAGTTATCTACTTATCCTCTTTTCAATGTTTAGTTCCACTGGACACAGGAATAGATAATAACAATGAGGAGGAAGAGAGGAAGAAAGCCGAGGAGAGAGCACTCAGGATCAAGAAACTTCTAGGTGAGTAGAAACAAGTTTTCTGAATTGAAAGTATAAGACCCCTGCTACACATACGTCTGAAAGTGGACGGAGGCGGCTCGACGTATGTGTAACATCAACTTTTTTGAAAAGCCGGACTGAGGCCGCCTCCATCCAGTCCAACTCTGGATGTGGTTTGAAGCCGGCCCGAGTCCAGACTCAGTTCCGCAATCAGTAGGTGTAACACCAAAGTGGACTCGGGGCCGGCTTATAAGCGGAAGTGAAGTGACCCGTCATCATATATGAACATTACATCAGGCGCGCTTTGCCATCTGGAGTGCGTCCCAACGTCGGCTCGTGAAAAGGCGCACGAGGCCGGCCTATGTGTAGACACAAAATTGCGGGCCCGAGATATGTGTAACAGGGGTTTGATGGTTTCGAGGCGGCTTCAAATTGCAGGCGTGAGGCTGCCTCAGGAGCCAGCTTTAAAAGCCGATGCATGTTGAAAGTCAATGCCTTTCTCTCAAACAAGTACAGATATAGGAACCCTAAACAGCAGTTAATACAACACTGCACAACAGAAGATAATCAAGAAGTAACCCATGTTATCTAAGTCAGAATGAATGTGGGTGGACATTTCTTATGACTAGCGAATATAGTTTTGATTGTATTGGTATGTTGAGGGATAAAAGGTATAGCCATTCTGGTCCATATTTATAATGAATAACAAATACGGGTATGTCAAACAAGCTGTGACTCTCCACAATTGAAAAAAGTGGATGCCCCTCCCATATCTCCGTGATTATTTCTCTTTAAGTTTTGTTTTCCTTCATATTACTCTTATGCTTACCTATTGTAGAGATGCTAACCAGTACGATTTTATCGTATTTAGTACGATAAAAAGAGTGAAATACGCTAATATGATATTGCCTCTACGATGTTTTATCTTTAAAAAAAAAACTATTGTGTAGAAACATCTACAACTAAACTCCCGCAATCCTGACAAAAATTTACTTTACAATTCTCTCATTAAATGTTAATGAAAGAGCAAACATTTTACTTCATCATTCTTACCAGTAAAACAGTTTTCTGACATTTTACTGGCCAGGGGCCAACGGGCCAGTGGTAATGTCAGGTTTTCGTGAAAATCTGATTTTTTAGGATATTCAGTCTGTTTTTATCTGTGTCAAGAGGTTGGCATCTCTGCATACATGTATGTATACTAATTGTTTGGTTTTGAATTGATGTTTTACCAGAAATGATGCATGCTAAGGACCGAGAGCTGAATAGCATCATCTCAGACAAAATGAGATTGGTTGGAGAGCTTAAGGATCTCATCGTCAAAGAAGACTCCCTAGGAACGGTGAGTCTGGAGTGAACACAAATAAATGAACTAAGGAATGGCAAGGCTGAAAGAGACTTTAAAGGCATCGTTTAACAATGTTAAATCTGAGATGCATGGCCCTACGTGTGCTATCAGTGTCTGTGATATCGTTAAACATTGAAGCCCTAAACAAAATTGCGCTTCAAAATGATCAAGAAGTGCCTCAAAGAAACAAAAATCTTTGGGTGACCGGCTTTACCATACTCATTTTCCCATATAATAATATCAAATATTTAGGAGCACTAAAAAAGATAAGTTCCATAGTGCTTACAAATACAAATATATGAAAAGAGGGATCTTTTGGAGGTGGCAAGACTGTAGTGTTATGAAAACCGTAAGGAAAATAAATTTTTAAATTTCGATTTCCAATCATTAATATCCTGATAATCAGACAAGCGATCGGCTTGTAAAAGTCATGGGGGTTCCTGACTTACCTAAAGGTTTATAATTATCATTGCAGCATGATCTAAATCCAGGATTTTGTTTCAGAATCTGAGGCAAAGTTGCCCAATCCCTTTAAGATAGAAAGTAACAACATGGGCAAATAGAGAGTTGGTTGAGGAAAAGGAAAACAAATTGATGAGATGATGAATGAAAGATGTGTTATTTGTGAAGAAGAGATGAAAGGACGGTGTAAACACTAAAGGGGAAGGATGAAGGAAGAAAGCAAAATGAACGAGGAGAAATAAAGAGAATGTAAGGGGGAAAATGCTAATGAACTAAGAAGCAAGATGTTAGAAGCAGACAATTCCAGACTGGGATGGGGCCAAGATATTTTCTTCTAGAAAATTAATAGTTTTGCTTTGTGGGTGCATAACATTGCTTCATAGTGGTGGGATCATCACATTCAATCCCTGTTGTTCCATAGTTTCCTGAAAATGTTAGAGTTGTTGTTTGGGGGTGGGAAGGAGAGGGGGACGCCACTCTACAGCATGACTACTGTTCGAGACCTTTGTGGATGATATTAATATTTAAACTTTTGTTTCCTATACAGCTGAAGATGCCAATCATCTCTCAACACGAGATTCAGATGGATCAGACGAGAGATATTATCCTTGCTGCAATGAAGGAAGGTATGTGGAGGAATATTTTTTTTCAATCGCTCGCTCTCTCCGTCTCCCCAACTCTCCACTCTCCTCTCTCTCTCTCTCTCTCTTTCCCTCTCTCTCTCTCCCTTCCTCTCTCCCTCCCTCTCTCTCATTCCCGCTCTCTCTATCTGTTCTGTCTGCCCTTTTCCTGCTTTTTTAATCCTTTCTCTGCCTGTCTCTCTCTGTTACATTTGTCTTCACTCAGTATTTTCTCTTTCATCCTCTCCTTCTGTCTTATCTCTTTTTTAATCTTTCTAACCTGCTCTTTCCTCCCCATTCTCTCTCACTATCTTTCTCCAATATAAAATTGCTTGCATGGCAGCATGAAATCACTTTCAAATACGTAATTCTTCTTACAGCTTGTATTTAGTAATATTTCAAGAGAAACTTGTTTCATATGTAAAGTATCGTATCAACTGATCATCAAAATCCATTCATATTTGCATGTGTTTCAAACAAAGCATTTCTTTCTTCATCTTTTAAAGTTTTGAAATTAGTTGGCAAAGTGTTTATTTCATAAGAAGACTTTCAAATTCATTTGATCATTTTTAACAATGTATAATTTCCCTCTAATCTATTAATTGCACAGACATCACATTATAAGTATTAAAACATGAATACCTTTTTTTTGCAAATGGCATTGAAACATCACTCACTTTGCTAATTGTTAGAATGACCTACCATGCAAACTTTTTTATATTAATTTTTGTTTTCTTTTTAATTTTGGTGGGCAGAATGGTAATGTTTTGATTTGGTATAAAAAGGTTTAATGACTTTGACTTTTGCATGGGTGAATTTTTCGTAAACATATATATCTCTCCCTCTCCTCTCCTCCTGTTGTCTTGTAACCATGGTGATGGTTCTAGCTGACCTACTGACCCGGTCAGTCTACAGTGGTGGTAATGTCCGAGTGAGTCGGAGTGCGAGTAGCGTAGGTGAGATGGTGAGCAGTACTAATGCTCCCTCATCACTCCCTAGGAGAGCAGAGACATTCAGCGGCTTTGACAGTGCACAGAATGGTGAGACGACTGTCCTATCGTTGTGTGTCCGGCAAAAGGATGTTAGCAAGGGAATCCATATGACACTGAACTATAATCAATTCCCTGTTAATGCCCTTTTGTCGGGCACAGCGGTATGTGTTACCCCAAGAATTGTACCCTCGTAGAATGTCTGTATAGATCTGTATCGCACGCACAAACATAAATTTACTTAAGGAAGTTGGAAGTCTGCAAAGGGTATGAACATTCTATTGGCAAGATACCAATTAGATAAGATTGGAGTGTTAAAGGCAGTGTTGAGATCTGTGAAAGAAACATTTTTTAAAGAGAAACTGTTATTCAAAATCATACATTTTTGAAATACTGACACTTTTAATTTATTTGCAAAATGTAAATAGGAGTAAAAAGCACATTTAATGATAACCCTGACACAAGAAAGCACTGCACAAATATGCACGGAGAGAACAGAGTAGTATCATGACAGCCAAATGTCCTTAAAAATTCTTTACGGTAAATTCATTTCTCAGCTACCGGTATTATCATTTTTTCATCATCTCAGATGACTTTTATTTTTGGAAAATTCTACTTTCCATTATTTCCAAGAACCCAAAGTTACCTATGATTTGTTGTTGTTTCAGCCTATGTTTTTACTATACAAGAATCAAATGTTGGGATATAGTAAGTTTTTTATGGGGATTTTTGGCTTGCATGAAATTTTATGGGGACAGATTATTTATAGCAAGGTTGTGGGAGGTTTGCATGCAAAATTGTATTTTTTTTTCTCAGGCATTCCATGATTACCGTATTGGCAGGAATGTCTTTTAATTAGGTGGCCTGTCATCGACAGACCACCTATTGATTTCGTCAGAATTTTCTTTCTTATTATTATTATTCTTTATTTATTTTTATTTATTTCTCCGCACTTAATTGTGCAGACAATTTCTCAAAATCCATCCACCCAATTTCTTTCAATTTTGACACAGTCATAGGTCATCATCATAAAACGTGACAGAAACATTTTCAAGTTCAACAAATTATTGTGACGTCATCCAGGCGCCATTTTGTAAAATTTTCCGAAAATCAATCATGATCATATTTTCATAACAGAAAATCAATTGTCATTCATATTCATCAAGATTAAGGTCAATGTCCGTCCGGTCAATTTCAGGTCATAAACGTGCACATTTTATAATGCTCAAATTCATTTTGCATACGTTTCAGGCCATTCTGAGCATTTGTCAAAAAATCATGCACACGCTCATGCACGTGCATTTTCATTCGTCCTGGCCGTATGCAACATCAAATAGCCATTTGTTTTTCTTTCATGATAATCCCCATTTTTTTCAAAACAATTTGATACCATATTTATCTCTTTATGACATTAATAACTGAATGAGCGTCCGTTAAAATTTAATGTCGAGCTATTGTAATACATAGCATATATTGGCCAAAACATGCCTATACAAAATCCATTATAGCTCTTTAGGAAGTCTACAGACCCCCCAATTTGTTTTCATATTTGGAAAGAATATGAGTCGTAGATATGATTTCAGGTCTCATTTGGCCATTATATATTTCCCGACATCACCATATAGGCCTTGGAACTCAAAAAATGAATTTGCATATTTTGATGTGAGCATATTTATGGAAAATTTACTGTATCTCTGTTAATATTGATCGATTTTCTTCAAAATTTTGATGAGTTGTAGCTCTGACAGTTCTTTACAAGATCAGCATCCAGCAGATTTAATAACAGGCCACCTAAATCGTCCTCAGTGACGAATTAAATTTCTTGTTTTTTGAATGGTTTCATTTAATTTATCAGTGTAAAGGGTTTTATGGACCATGTTCAGCTGGTCTGACCTTTTTTTTTTGGGGGGGGGATGGGGGCATAGCAACCTTTCTTTTTTTTGAATATGTACAATGAATGCAGATGTTTTAACAAGGGGGGGGGGGGGGAGGATATTTTTATTCAAGATAATGCACATCAACAGTTCTGAAATTCGATGTTTTCTATCAACAAAATCATTTTAAAGTCTAGTAGTTATAAGCATGAGTGGGTAAATCAAGTTTGATATTAGAAAAATGAAATTTAAGTGAACAGAGCTACAAGTAGATCCAATGATAACATTATTTTGGGACTGTTTTCTTTTCATAGGCAACTCGAGCAAGAAACGTCTAGCTGTGATCCCAGCCGAGGCCAATACGCGGAGCAGTAGCTTCCCGAACCTGACTGGGACCGCCTCGGAGCAGCTGGCTAAATTCAGCTCACCCTCAGAAGCTGAGGAGGGAGAGCAGGAAGATGAGATGGAGGAGAGTTCTGTTTACCAGTACCCAGGTGACATTGTATCACCCCTTCCCAGTCCCTCTCATCGACCTATGAGGGAGGTCTCTCTACCGGTAGCAAGGAATAGAGGGAATGATATCAATAGGAGGAGAGCGTTCACACTCACAGGTGGAGTGGTGAGTACTTCAGATTTCAATCAACATTAGGATGAAATCCAATCTAATCCAGGTATTCATAAAGCGCCAATATCTAGTTGGCTAATCAATGCCGCTGATGACACTGAAAAACTTCTAAAAATGTCTGTTCATGATTGTGACTGGGAAAGACAAAAAAGCAGTGACTAATTGAAAGCAATCTGAAATAGGTATGTCTTTAGTTGAGTTCTGAAAGTGCAAATCAACATTTTTGTATGCATTTAGCTTGACAGAGTAAAATGGATCAAGTCATATTGACCTTGCCTCAAAGTTCTTTATACTAACAAGCTGACTTTTAACAAAATGCTTACATGTATCTGCTGTTATGTCACGTATGTACCATTATCTACCTGTTTTCTTAGCCTCAGCTGTGTTCAAATTGAGCCCATTCGAAGTGTTCTATTTTGCAAATTTTGCTTGTGAGCAGCTTATCATTTTTGAATATTTGATGTCATGATCCGTGTTGGGACTCACTGCAAGGCCTCCAAAATTCATCTTTAGTCTATTAATTTTAAAACTTGGGTAAATTAATAAACTGAAAGGTTTAGCTGGATATTGTATTTAAAGCTGCATACTGTCCATGTCCACACAGGAGCTGCCTTCAGCTATTCTTGAAAAGGAGAAGGCCAATTTACCGGAGGGTCCAATACCAGCAGAAGCTATTGAGAAAAGTGAGTGAACATTCCTTGTCATAGAATTAAAGGCTGAAATAAGTCTTAGTTTGGAGTTGCCATTGTAGAGAGTGGTCAGTAGGGATTTATAAAAAAAAATAATGTGATAAAACAGCTGTTGAGATGTTACTTCCTATTTATACCAAAATTGTTACTTTTGATTTAAATACCGTCAATCTCTGTGTATAAGACACACTTTTTTCCCGCGGAAAAAATTGAAAGTCGGGGGTGCGTCTTATACACAGGTACAAACAAATAATTAAAGTGTTGATTTATGCCCCCTCCACCTGTACTGTGCCTGGCGATGTCTCCCAGCTCCCAGCTCAGTCAATCAAGGTGTGTTGACTCACCACTCGCATCTATCCAGACACAGTAAGATACTGTAGGAAGTTATTTGAAGTGGCACAGTAAAACTGTACTAGATTATACAATCTGTAATCCAGGTTACAAAGTTGCAACAGTAATGTACTCTCCCTTTGTGTCAACTGGGTTATAGTGATGACACAGCATCGAACTACAACAACACTACCTGTATGGCCGGATTTCTGTTTGGACTTAAAGGAAAATTTGTCTGTCATCTTTAGTTTTAAAAATGACATTGTTACTATTATTTGTGACAAGTTCACAAGAACAAATCAGTGCTTTCAACTGCACCTCCCAGTAAAATAAAGGTCCTTCCCGCGTTTGTTTTGAACATGGATATGGCTTGCTGCCTACAGAGTTGGCAAAAAAATAAATAAGGGTGCATCTTATACACAGAGATTTACAGTTATCAATTGTCAGTAAAAAAAAAGAGAGAGAAAAATCATACAATCTGTTCAATCTTGTAAATGTAATTTTGATGGTTTGTCATGAATCCTGTTAAAGTGGAAAGTGTACATTGTTTGTCATTCTCAAAACTATTAGCCAAGTTTGATTTCAAGTTCTATGTATATTTTTGTTGTTTAGTTGCATCATAATTATCTTTATTCTTCAAAGCCATGATATATGTTCATTTACTCTGCATGTAAGGATCAAAAGATTTGCAACATTGATGACTTTTTTTGTAAGTTAGACCATCGTCTGATGAAAATCACAGTGCATTAAAGTGTATATAATTTCATTTTTATGTTTGTAGTCTCTGAGGACCCTTCTGCCTTGGAGCATGTGGATGCTGCCACTCAGATCCATGAGCATCTTAACTCTCTACTGGTACGTTCAACCAAACTAACTTCAAGGAGCTAGGGATTGAGGGTTTAATAGAAGCATTGGAGAGGTTAAATTGGTGGATAATAATGATAATAATAATATGTCTTGTTTACCCAGGGTAGCCTAATTACTATTAATACTGTTCTCCCTGACGGCCCTGCAATCATACCATTACCCCAGCTACCATGAAAAAGTTCTCAAGCATTCAAGGAATTTCATCCTACTGGGTACCTATTTACCTCACCTGGGTGGATGAATTCACATGACACTATCCATGAACAGAAATGTGAACATCTTCAAGTATCGTAATTAGAATGAAAGTAATTATTTAATGAGAATATAAAGTAGTTATTTTACTCTTCTCAAACAAGAAACAACAAGTAATTACATTTATTGCCTTTGTTTCATATTCAAGTTTATGTTAATAAGTACTAAATCTGTGCAATAATAATAATTTCATATTACTTTGTTTTCTTCAACAGAAAATCACAGTCAATCAGGACACTGCCTTCCAAACGTAAGTCAACAAAATCTCTTTTTCGTTGTTCCTATTCTAATGGGCTCTCACCACCATTTAGAAATGTCTTCTATACCTCTAGTATAAGTTATGAAATACTGAGCCTGGAGCTCTTTATTTTCATTTTTAGCGATGTTAAAATTTATATTCAGTTTCATAGGCTCTTTTCAAGTAATATTTTTTTAAAAATGTAAGAACGTTAGCTGGTTGTAATTTCCTGAAAGCAAAAAGAAAACATTGTAATTTGAAATCAATTCTAGTGTGATTTTTATTGCCATTATGACCTATCTTTTTCCTCCCAGCTTGAAGACTCAACTACTTGAAGCTCAGCATAAGATTGAGGCATTCAGCAACACCTCCCCTACCACTACAACCAGCCCCTCTCCCAAGGAGAAGCGGCGTGACAGTCCACCCCAAATCAAATTGGAACCTGCAGGACAGGATTCTAGGGGGTCAGTCAACCGAGGAGGGGTCAATATCACCAATGATAGAGTTACAGAGGTAGCCGCTACAGAGAAGGCAAAGGTCAGTGGGCACAAAGTCATGTTGTTGTTGTTTTGTAATAATTGGGCATGTTTTACTTTGTGTCGTATGTAGTGAAAATTTAGATAATAAGCATCATTTGATATAAAAAAAAATCAATATATACCTACCGGTACATATAATTTACATACCATAATTATAAAAATCATTGTACACTAAGATACACACGTATAGGAGAGAATGCCCTAATGTTTAAATAACAAAAGGCTAAGATAACCTCAATGTTCCTTAATCTTGTCAATTTTTATTTTGATTTAGGTCATGAATAACTAGTCAACTTTAGAGGGATTGTGTGTTTGAAATGTTTTGTCTCATTTAACACGATACAAATACCTTACTAAATATTACAAGACCTTTGAATATTTTCAAAACAGACGTAGAAAATAAAGAGACTTGTATCTTATCAAATACACTAGGTATCATTACTTCAGTTGTTTAACTAGATGATGATGATGTCTCTACTTGTATTGCTTTTTTCTTTAGGCAAACGGTGAAAAGCCAGGAAGATCTTCACCATCGCAATCATCAGTGAGGACAAACAGTGCTCAGATGAGACATTCCGAGAGCAGTCCAAAGGTCAATGATCATAACTTAACAAGGATAGCATACGGGGACATGATTCCTTCAAACAACCTCTTATACATTTCACCAGAATTAGAGAAAAGCAGAGAAATTCTTCGAAAGAACTCTGCCCCATCACCACTCCTCCAAGAGAAGATGAATGCTTATAACTCCTCGCCCAAGACTAGCCCCAGGAGGACTGAAGAGGGCGATAGAACACTCACACATTCATCGTCGGTTATTCGTAGGAATGTGCCGCAGCACCTGCTAAGTACCACCAATCAGATCAGCTCGTCAGGTCAAGTCAGGCAGAAACTGCCCTTAAAACTCTCCAACAGCCTGGCTACTACCAATAGCGCCACTGTGCATCAAATGCTGCCAAAGAAACTGGAGTCCCTCGCGGCAACGTCCAAACCGAACAAAAATACCAACGCACAACCGCAGCCGACGTCAGATTCAGACGTGATCTTCTTTTGATGTCGATGGAATGGATAATGTATGCATTCATAATCCAAAGCATTGGTCAGTGGAAACTTGTGAAAGTCTTGTTGAGATAAAACTGAGAGGATTAAACTGTTTTGTAAGTTATTCTGGACTCTCTTGGACCTCATTTTTGGAAGTACTTCAAACTGTATTTACTGCAGAGCAGTCAATACATTCTACATTGAAATCAGTTTGCAAGCAACAACGGTGACTACTACAATGTCATCATGTTTTATTAGAGACATACAAATTTGAGCTACATGAATATCAAGTGCACAGGAGTATACTATGGAGGGTTTCTTTTCTATTTTTGGAATGCAATCATTTCCTTACCATGTCATCTCTACCCACTTTGATGTCGATAATTTGTGCAGCACATGAAATACATACACAATCTTTAAATGAAGCCTCATTTTTTTCATTTTTCCTATCCTGGGTTATTCCATTTCATACTGATAATCTTACTGGTGTCAAAATACACTCCGTATTACTTTTTTCCATCACCTAAGCTATACTCTTCAATATTTCATCTTGTTAAATATTATTTAATGGTAGTTGTGTTTTCTTATACAAACAGAATAGTTAAAAGTTAAATTCAAAAGAGGTTTTGGTAAAACTTGTGGGTTGAAGAGATTTTCCCGAAGCTCATTCTCTTTCTATTAAAATCCTTGTAATCTGCTTCTGTTCATCTTGCAATAAACTTCAAACCATTTTGAAAATTCCAATTCGTAAAAGCCATTCCAAACATTTCAACAGGGTCAAATTCTTTGTATGAACTTGAAATGAAAGGACCACATGTGTTTGTGCAGTTGTTGGTATCATGTATTTAAACCAATGCAAGGATCAGATTGTAAGCTCCTACAATCTGAGTAGCTGTCTTAATTTCTGAAGTTTTGTCTGATTTCCAGTGAAATGAAATCCCAACATGATTTCACTCATTTGAACTGCAAACATTTCTTTACATTTAAAACAAAATTACCATCACATTACTGAATTCTTACTATGGTCAGATACTGTATAAATAAGCTATTGTTTTCACAAGCATTATATTTTTGCAAAATTTTGAACTGTTGTAGAGTTATGATGAATTTAACAGACAGATAAAATCAATGAGCTAGCAAACGTATGAAGGTATATTATGAATAGCCTCGGTTAACAACAACAACTCATGAAAATGTCTGTCATTTGCAAAATATTGCTTTATACAGTATATTTCCATTTTCATATAATAGGTGAAAGATTGATCAATTTGTTAAAAATTGTGGTCTAATAATAGAAGGCATAGTGCTGGATACTTTGCACCAAATCGTTTTTAAAAAATGGGGATAAAGTTCTGAATATTCCTATTGAGGAAAAATGAAAAGGGGTGTAGAGCACGAGTGTGTGGTTCCATTTGATGGGCATCTAAGAACTAGGACTATGTACATTATATGCTCATTCATTCATATTCCTTTGTCTCTCTATCTCCCCCTTTTGATATCTCTCTCTCCCTCTTTCTTCCCTCTCTCTTTCTCTCTGGCTCTCTCTCTCTCTCTCCATCTTCTTTTAACTCTTCCTCTCTACTAGAATGCCAAATGAAACTGAATAGCCACAATTCATTATTTTTCAAGCCACTGTATCATACACATTGTGAATTTATAGTAAAAAAAAAAGTCATCAGCTATATATCAATTTTCAATTCTTTTTGTATTCTCTGTGAATCTCTTATGCTTTTGTATTCTTTGATTCTCATGAACGCTCTTGTACAGCAGAACACACTGTGCCATACACACCATTTCACATATGCAATATTTATTCGGTGATGTCTGATTAATGAAATTTCATGAAATAATTTTCATAATTATTGACATTATAATCCAGAGGTATGTCAACAGATATAATAATGCATCATTAATGTATCACGTGGCAAACGCATGTATGACTTATTTTTGTAATATTTAAGAACATGTTTGGAGCGGAATAATTTCTAACAATCAAGCGCACCACAGGAGATTGTATCTTTTATCATTGATAATATTGTGAAGAGTTTTGTACAATGAACAGCAAGCTTGTTTGAGATAATACTGTCATATCACCGGAAGCAGATTGGAAATACATATTTTTGAATCGATGGCCATTTGCCTTGCAGACATTCTTCTAGTGCAAAATAATGGATCATAGCAAAGATATAATATGTACTCTAAATCACCATTACAGTCATGGAATCATCGATCAGGAATGATAAGTGAGTGCCATTCTGTGGATTAAACTCATGACTCGCGATTGTGTAAAGCGCAATCATCGTGCACTGCGGTATATTATTATCTTCTTTTTATATTGATGTTGTAAAAACTACAAGGCACTCTTAAAATGTGTATCATGTTAAGAAATTCCACAAGCCATATGAATTGCCAACATCACCTTCTTTGTTAATGGATCACTTCACATATGTATGCGTAAGAAATGTACATTATTCCAGTCTAGTATGTGTCTAGTATGTTGTGCATACTAGTCATTCCTTTGGTGTTTACAGGGAAGAGGTGTAGATCTATTGATATTTTGTATAAAAATTTACTATCACTTTGTGAATATTGCACTTTTTCTCCAAATTGTATAGTGTAAAGTTATTTAAAAGATGCAACCTGATTATAATCCTTAAAAAATTGTAGAGTGATTATTTTATTAGAGAGCTGGCTTATTGCCAAAAATGAAGATATCTATCGGTTTGAAGAGGAAATAAATATGTGAACGAAGAATGTGTGCTCGATCCTCCTACTAAGCATTCACACATACCCTACAATGTCATCATAAATATATTCTATTCTAATTTCTGATTTGTAGCAAGAATATTCCACTAAGTTATACAAATTCCAGCAATCCTGACTTGTTTTGGTTTCATGCCCTTTCTTGTATTCTTAACAGTTTCTTCATGTTTTATTCCTTTACATATTGATGATTTTGGTTAACTGAAATTGCAAGCATTCCATGTATGTCAGGTCCTGATATTGAAATCCATCGATGTAGTCTTGGTTTTGTGTATTCTTTGATAATAACCGATATGTCCATTGCAGCATAGGCTTTAAAACCAGAAATGAAATCTATGTTGTTATAATCCACTGATATACAATACATCATGAGTGAATATTGGCATGGCCATTCAGCTTATTTCATTATTTTCCCATTATTAAATCAACTTCTGTAAAAATAACTTCATATCAGGAAAGAGAGTATTTCATGAGAAATACAATATACCATTTTGATCTTGAATTTATCAAGTTAACCCACCTACATTTTACCCTGGAAACTGCTACATTGTAATGCAAATTCCTAAAAAGACTCCAATTATACAGTGCGTCCCAGAAAAAACGGAACCGAGAAGTATCGATGTTCTATCATAACTTAATCACAACTATAATTAATGAATGATACATATTTGGAAAGCTTAGAGTCTCCTCTTTCAGTTGATGCTACTCACGTGATGCATATTTCACGCATGAGTGATTAAAAGCAATTTGAAGGAAGGAAACCAAAAATACATTTGGCGGGCGGTATCTGAATTTCAAAGAAAAATTCACATTTCTAGAAAGTTGAGTTTCTGCCCTTTCATATGACACCTCAATCAGGAAAAATGAGCAAGAAATGACAAAGTTCTGTTTGTTTAAAGTGGTGCTTGCATTTCCATAATTTTATTAAACGAATTCGTTTTCACTGGCTGCCTGCCGTATCAATAAACAAAATTAACAAAAGACTTAACTCCGTTTCGTTGACAATCAGCCGTAGACGAGAGTCTTCATGCATGGCTGATTGTAGAGTCTTCTCGGTTTCGTTTTTTCTGGGACGCACTGATTAGAATATACTTTTTTTGGTGGACATTTGCCAAAATCGATTTTGATTGATCATTATTGATTTACCAATTCAAGAGAAGAAAATACTTTATTCCACATATTAATATTCAGATTCAGAATACCTTGCATACATATAATCAACCCTCATAACAAGCCCTTGATTGTCTTTGTATTCTCTTTGGTATAATTTAATCTTAATCTAACTAGATATTTATTTGATCTCATACTTCATCTCCTGATTCCTGAAGTCTGGGTAACCAAGGCAACCAGGGATCAGAGAGATGAAGCTCTATACTCTTCTCATTTCTCCCAGGTATTGTTTGTGTGTGCATAACATGTATATCATCAGTACAAAACACTCCCAGGATGTTGGATATTTGAGTTTGCCATTGTATGTATTCTGTTTATATTTTTTGTGTGTAAATTATTACCTGTTTCTTAATAACTTCTTGCTCATACTTCCCTTTATTGTTATGGTATCGATAGCCTCAATCAAGATGTTTTATTTTATCTCCTATAAAGATATCCCACACAGAATGCCACCTGAGCAATAAAATCAGATAGATAAGAAAAAAAGTGATTCATGAGTTCTTTGTTTAGAATTGGACTTTATTTGTGAGATGTAAATCTCAGATGTAAAGCCCTCAATGATGCCATGTTAATAAGGATGATAGTGGTGATGTCATGATGATGATGATGATGTCATGATGGTGATAGTGATGATGTCATGATTGTGATGGTGGTGATGGTGATGATGGTGGTGGTGGTGATGATGGTGGTGGTGATGATGGTGGTGGTGATGGTGATAGTGGTAACGATGATGATGATGATGATGATGATGATAGTGGTGAAGATGATGATGGTGATGATGATGACGGTAGTGATGATGGTGGTGATGATGATGGTGGTGATGATGATGGTGCGGGTGATGGTGATAACGATGATGATGATGATGATAGTGGTGAAGATGATGATGGTGGTGGTGATGGTTATAAACCTGATAATGAAGAATGTGATGGTGATGGTGAAGTCCGAATTCTTTATTGAGAAGTGGATTTTATTTGTGAGATGTACATCTCTGGTGTAAAACCCTTGATGATAGTAATGATGATTGTAATGATGGTAATCAGATGAATAATGATAAAACAATTAAAACTGATGATCATGATGACACAGGAATGATCTACTTTTATCACTAAAGGTAATAACAACAATTGGTTTCTTCTCCTGCCTTTATTTCTTTATAAATTCAAAATGTAACAGTGATAAACATTTACTTTAATGCCAAAATCACCATGTTTTGCGAAACTGGTGTAAATTACGGCTGGATTTTAAAAAAAATAGGATTATCTCCTAAAACACTGCCCCTGCTTGGTAAAGATGCTACATGGACATGTATTGCTACTATTAAACATAAAAGAGGACTTTAAACTCCAAATTGACTTGACATTAACTTAGCCACGAAGATTAATTGAAAACTATTCAGTGCAGAAAAATGATTGTTGGAAGATAATTCAAACAACAATAAAATACTAGATAGGATGTGAGCATGCAAGTATCAAACAGAAACAGATGTGGGAAAGTCAAACGGAACAACTTTAATCAGCGATATGGAAAGATTGCTTTAATATATATGAACTGCTTAACTAGGGATATCATATAATACAATCCAAAGTTCTAGAAGTTCAGAGTCTGATTGTCTAATCAGTGGCACTGGGATTCTGCAGAAATTAGATATTTACACAGTCAATGTTTGAGGAGGGAATATTACCAGAATTAAAATGGACCATATAAAAAGTCAAAGTGTGTTAATGACACACTATTTCGCATTAAAAAACACATCTACAGACTACTATAGAGTTGAGTTGTAAATAGAGATTGTTTCATAATTTGCTTTAATAGTTTTTGTAATTTGTATTGACTCTTTGTCAAAAATTTCTTTAATACATGTATTTGGCAGAATAGGAATGTTCTATCTTACTTCTTTTCCTTGGTTCATTAAATATGCAGATGCTTTTTAATATGTGATCTATTCAATAGCATTTTATTACAACTAAACTATTTGTAAACATTCGAAACCACTTGTACTTTGCTACCCGTAAATTATCAGAAGGATCGACATGCCGGTGGACTAATCTTTTCCTCCCGCTTCCGAAGTTCAAGTATCGATACAAGCTGTTACCAAAGACCAGCTACATTACTAGGTCTGTAACTTGTGACTGCAAGGAGTGTGTGTTATTTGGGTAAGTAAACTCATTTTCGGATCTTTTTAACACTTAATTTTGCACTAAGTTAACACTCTTTACACACAAAAAAGACGTTAAAAGCAGACACTTTCAGACTGCAATGGGGCCAGGATATTTTCTTCCAGAAAATTAAAGATTTTGCTTTGTGGGGGCATATATATACATGCATATGAAGCATTATTGCTTCATAGTGGTGGGATCATCAAATTCAGGCCCCATAGTTGCATAGTATAGGATTCTGAAAATTTCAGAGCTGACGGATTGGGTGGAGTAATGGGATTTTTTTTTTTTTTTTTTTTTTTTTTTGTGGGGGGGGGGGGTGATATTGTTGTTGAGGAGGGGGGGGGGGGGCACCACACTGTAGCTTGACTGCTGTTTGAGACCTTTGTGGATGATATTCATATGGAAAGTTTTGTTTCCTATACAGCTGCAGATCATCTCTCAACACAAGATTCAGATGGATCAGATGAGAGATATTATCCTTGCTGCAATAAAGGAAGGTATGTGGAGGAATATATTTTCTCAATCTCTCTTGATCTCTCTATTTATCTATCTTTCTCTATCACCTCAACTCTCCACTCCCCCCTCTCTCTCTCTCTCTCTCTTTGTCTTTCTCTCTCTCTCCCTCCCTCTCTCGCTCCCTCCCTCCATCTCTTCTGTCTTTCCTTTTCCTGCTTTTGTATTCTTTTATCCGCCTATCTCTCTGTTAAATCTGTCTTCACTCTGTATTTTTTGTTTCATTCTCTCCTTCTGTCTTCTAATCTTTCTTTAAATATTTCTGTCCTGCTCTTTCCTCCCCTTTCTCTCTATCTTTCTATCAACTGATTATCGAAATGTTAGTTCTATTTGCGTGTGTTTTAAACAAAGCATTTCTTTCTTTATCTTTTAAAGTTTTGAAATTATTTGGCAAAGTGTTGTTCACAAACAAAGATTTTCAAATTTATTTTATCACTTTTAATAATGTACATTTTCCCACAATCTATTAATTGCACAGAAATCACATTATAAGTATTAAAACATGAATACTTTTTTTGCAAATGGTATTAACTTTGCTAACTGTTAGATTTACCTATCATGTGGGCTACTTTTACTTTAATGCAAACTTTTTAATATTGATTTGTTTTTTAAAAATAATTTTGGTGGGCAGAATGGTTGTAATGTTTTGATTCGGTATAAAAAGGTTTAATGACTTTGACTATTGCATGGGTGAATTTTTCGTAAACATATATATCTCTCCCTCTCCTCTCTTCCTGTTGTCTTGTTACCATGGTGATGATTCTAGCTGACCTACTGACCCGGTCAGTCTACAGTGGCTCTGACAGTGCACAGAATGGTGAGATGACTGTCCTATCCTATCGTTGCGTGTCCGGCAAAAGGATTTTAGCATGGGAATCCCTACAACACTTAAAGGGATAGTCCACCCCAGGATTTTCTTTAGCTGACGATATAGACCTAATAATACCATGAAGAATGATACAAGTCTCATTAAAATCCATGATCACATAACGAAGATATATCGACTTTTTTATCGAAAGTCAGCCGCCCCCCAAATGCAAATGCGTTACATGGGCATGAAACGATTGTGACGTATGTTGCGAGCTGCCTTCTTATTTCGGAGACATTCACTTTCGCTTTCACTTTCATTCATGATTCGTCGTGTCAGTGCGATAACAGTGTACCGCGAGCGAAAGTGAATGTCTGCGAAATAAGAAGGCAGCTCGCAACATACGTCACAATTTCGATACTATCGGTTATTTTTTGGCGATCGTTTTTTGCCCATGTAACGCATTTGCATTTGGGGGGCGGCTGATTTTCGATAAAAAAGTCGATATATCTTCGTTATGTGATCATGGATTTTAATGAGACTTGTATCATTCTTCATGGTATTATTAGGTCTATATCGTCAGCTAAAAAAAATCCTGGGGTGGACTTTCCCTTTAACTATAATCAATTTCCCTGTTAATGCCCTTTTGTCGGGCACAGGGTATGTGTTACCCCAAGAATCGTACCCGCGTAGAACGGTCTGGATATATCTGTATCACACGCACAAACATATAAATTGACTTTAGGAAGCTAGAAGTCTGCAAAAATGGAAAGGTATGGACATTTTTTTGGCAAGATACCAATTAGACCAGTTTGGAGTGTTAAAGGCAATGTTGAGATCTGGTGATGAAGCAATATTTTTTAGAGAAACCGTTATTGAAAACCCCAAGTTTTGGAGATACTGCCACCTTTAATTCATTTGCAAAATGTAAATAGGCGTAAGCACATTTTAAGATAACCCTGACACAAGAAAGCACTGCACAAATATGCACAGAGAGAACAGAGCAGTGGTTTGAAAGCCTAGGTTTACTGATGTCCGTATCACATGTTATAAATTTGTTTCTCAGCTATTATTATATTTCCATCCTATTAGACGGCAGATGTCACATATTTTTTAGTTTAACATTCAGTGTAATTTGGCTTGTGCATCGTTGTTGTTTAGTTGTATCATAATCTGTATTATTTTGTTAAAGCCATTAATTACACATGTTCGTTAACTCTGCATGTCAGGATCAAAAGGTTTGCAACTTAGATTACTTTCTTGAATATGGATGGATTGAAATCACAGTTCATTAAAGTGAATATAATTTCATTTTGATGTTTGTAGTCTCTGAGGACCCAGCTGCCTTTGAGCATGTGAATGCTGTCACCAAGCTCCATGAGCATCTCAACTCTCTACTGGTATGTTTACCCAACTAACTTGAAGGAGGGATTGAGGGTTTGATAGTGGCATAAGAAAAGATACATTTGTGGATGAATTCACACAACTTTATCCATGAACAGAAAAGGGAACATATTGAATCATCGTAATGAGAATTGAAGTAATTATTTAATGACAATTAAAAAAACAAGTAATTACGTTTATTGCCTTTGTTTTAGATTCAAATCTATTTTAATAAGTACTAAATCTCTGCTATATCGGAGAATGTGAAATAATAATTACATATTACTTTGTTTTCTTCAACAGAAAATCACAGTCAATCAGGACACTGCCTTCCAAACGTAAGTCAACAAAATCTCTTATTTATTGTTCCTAATATTTAAATGGGCCCGCACCATTCCGAAATGTCTTCTATGTCTTTGGTATTACTTATGAAATATTGAACCTGTAGCTCTTCATTTTCATTTTAAGGGATGTTGAAATTAAGTTTCTTAGGCTATTTACACATACTGATAAGTGATAATTCATTATAACAAATTAAAATAATGTAAGCAGCTTGTAAATTCTTGAAAGGTAAACAAAATTTCTTATGAATTTTTCATTGTAATTTTGAATCAATTCCAGCATGAGTTTTATTTCAATCATGACCTAGCTATCGATTCCCTCCCCACCCCCTCCAGTTTGAAGACTCAACTACTTGAAGCCCAGCGTAAGATTGAGGCATTCAACAATACTTCCTCTACCACTACAACCAGCCCCTCTCCCAAGGAGAAAAGGCGTGACAGTCTACCCCTAATCATAGTGGAACCTGCAGGACAGGATTCTAGGGGGTCAATCAACCGAGGAGGGGTCAATATCACCGATGATACAGAGATAGCCGATATATTTGAGAAGGCAAATATTAAGGTCAGTTGGCACAACATCATTTTGTTGTTGTTGTTGTTGTGTAATGATAGAGTATGTTTTACTTTGTCTCGTATGTAGTGAAACTGTAGATAATAAGCATCATATAATATAAAGATAGAAATATATACCTACATGTAATTCATATAAATCATTGTAGACTAAGATACACATAGAGGAAAGAACTCCCTGATATTTAAATAGCAAAATGTTCCATAAAATTTCTAATCATTATTTTGGTTTGGGTCATAAACAACTTGTCAATTTTATAGGGATTGTGTGTATAAAATATGTAGTACAATACAATCTCATGTAGCACAATACAAATACCTCATTCTTTGAATATTCTCAAAACAGATGTAGAAAATAAAGAGACTTGTATCTTATCAAATACAATATCGGTATCATTACTTCAGTTGATGATGATGATGATGAGGTCTCTACTTGTATTGCTTTTTTCTTTAGGCAAACACTGAAAACCGAGGAAGATCTTCATCATCAGTGAGTACAAACGATGCTCAGATGAGACATGTTGAGAGCAGTCCAAAGGTCAATGATCAAAACTTAAACAGGAAAGCATACGGCGGGGAGCTACCTTCAGACAAACTCTTATCCAATTCACAAGAAGAACAGAAAAGCAGAGACCGTGCTCCATCACCACTCCCCGGAGATAAGATGAATGCTTATCACTCCTCGCCCAAGGCTAGCCCCAGGACATCTTCATCGCCTGTCATTCGTAGGAATGTGCCGCAGCACCTGTTAAGTACAACCAATCAGAGCAAAACGTCAGGTCAGGTCGGGCTGAAAGAACCCGTAAGACTCCCCAACAAACAGGCTTCTACGAACAGCGCTGGTGTGCAAGAAATTCAGCCAAAGAAACTGGAAACCCTCATGGCAACGTCCTCAAAACCGAACAAAAATACCAACGCTCAGTCGCAGCCAGATTCAAACGTGAGCTTCTATTTGTAAAAGCCATTCAAACAATTCAACAAGGTCAAATTCTATGTATGAACTTGAAATGAAACGACCACATGTGTTTGTGCAGTTGTTGATATCATGCAAGGATCGGATTGTTACCTCTTAGAACCCGTTATCTGATTTCCAGTGAAATGAAATCCCAACATGATTTCACTTATATGAACTGCAAACATATCTTTACATAATATTATTATTTTTTTATTTTTTATTTTTTTAATTATCACCACATTATACTGAATGCTCACAAAGGTCAGATACTGTATAAATAAGCTGTTACTTTCACAAGCATACATTTTTGCAAAATTTTGAACTTTTGTAGAGTTATGATGAATTCAACAGACAGATAAAATCACATATCCCTACAATGGCATCAGAGATATATTCTATTCTAATTTCTGATTTGTTGCAAGGATATTCCCCTATGGTATACACATTCCAGCAATCCTGACTTGTATTGGCTTCACGCCCTTTCTTGTTTTGGCTTCATGCCCCTCTTGTATTCTTTACATTTTCTTCTCTTCATGGTTTATTCCTTTACGTCTTGATGATTTGGATAACTGAAATTGCAAGCATTCCATTTATGTCAGGTCCTAACATTGAAATCCATTGATAAAGTCTTGTTTTTGTGTATTCTTTGATAATAATCCAATATATCCATTGCAGCATAGGCTTTTTAAACCAAAAATAAATTATGTTGTTATAATCCACTGATATTCAATACATCATGAGTGAATATATGCTATGACTTGGCCATTTAGCTTATTTAATCTCCTTTAAAGTTATCCCACAAAGAATGCCACCTGAGCAATAAAATTAAATAGATAAGAAAAAAAATTGAATTATGAGTTATTTGTTTAGAAGTGGAGTTTATTTTTTAGATGTACATGATAAGATTGATGGTGATGATGAGGGTAATGATGATAGGTCAGTAGTCTGATGGAAATGATAAAACAATTAAAGCTGATGATGATCATGATGACAAAGAATTCATTCATTACTAAAGGAAAAAACGCCAATTGGTTTCTTATGTTTTTATTTATTCATAAATTCTTTAATGTAATTTTTCTATAATATACAGTACAAACATCTTTTGAAAATATAATTTATATAAAATGAATACATACTAGAGTATAAAACTTTTAAAATTATATCTGTTTATCCAATAATATGCACATACTGCAAGTGTTATTCAATCTTTGGTAGTTTTTAGTATTCAGTTATTTTGACAACAAAGTGTGCCTGCCACTGAAGCGTACAATGACCTCAATTCTTATAAAATAAAAAATGTGTAGTTCATAGCAGTTTACTGTAATACAATTTCTTCTTTCTTTTCAAGCATCTGATATTGCATTGAAACAATTAGGCTCAATATGCAGAGTGAACATAGTGAATACCATCTACAGGTGCGCATGAACATTACCCATGCCATCCTACACTGGACTACGTGGGACTTTGTTAAAAAGTGTAAAAGGTCACAGAAAACACCTCTATCTAAGTCTAGGTGCAGCTAGACCTACTTTTTTTTTTTTTTTTTACTTCAACAGTATCATGCAATTAAATTAGATCTTTAAGATCCTGAAAACTGCAAAACTATTTCAAATGCCTTTCCTTCTAGTTATGATCAGTCTATTATAGTCTTACAGTGACAGGCTAATTCATTCAGACGACTACTTGTTAAATACTAAAGAACTGCTGTCATCTGAGGCTACACATAGTGAGGAGGTTATTGGCCTTGTTTACAATATCCGAAGAGGTTTTCTTTTTCACCAAATACTGGATACTTTTTTTTCTTTTCCATATGACATATTGAATACAGAAACGTAATAATGGCAGCACTATTTGCTCATTATTAATATGTCGCTCTATATGATAAAGTATTTTGTATAAACATATAATTCTGATAAAGAAGCATGGCAGCATTAAACCATCATCATCATCACCAATAAAATTAATCTGAATCTGAATCCTAATTGAATACCTTTGTATACAAGTACTATTAAATATTTCACATTCTACACAAGCAATTAAAGCACATCAATTCCACCAATGTACTGGGTATGAGAAAAGGATTGAAGTTGCCTTGTAAGATGTGATGTTGATGACTGCCAAAAACTGCTGATGACCTGCTGATGCCCTTGCTGATGACCTGCTGATGACCTGCTGATGACCTGCTGATGACCTGCTGATGCCCTGCTGATGACCTGCTGATGACCTGCTGATGCCCTGCTGATGACCTGCTGATGACCTGCTGATGCCCTGCTGATGCCCTGCTGATGACCTGCTGATGACCTGCTGATGACCTGCTGATGACCTGCTGATGCCCTGCTGATGACCTGCTGATGACCTGCTGATGACCTGCTGATGACCTGCTGATGCCCTGCTGATGACCTGCTGATGACCTGCTGATGACCTGATGATGACCTACTGATTTCATCTGGAGACCTCCTCACAGCAGAGTACCAGGCCGGCAGGCCAGGCAGACTTCTCACTGTCAGATGATACATCCTTGGTCGATTCTAGAGGAGAAAATCCATGAGTTAATTTGCTGATTTAATTTGCTAGAAACAAATAGGGTTCACAGATGTGCATAAATTAAAAGTACATTCAGTGCATACTTCTTTCATAATATCAACACATATCTTGAAAACCCAAAGGCAGAATTTATGCTTTCCTGGCATAGCAACAAGCAATGTATGCCACCTGCATTGTGACTTCTGAATAACAAAGGCCCTGTATTGCAGGTGAATGCAACCATTGACAGGAAGAGTACATAGCAAGAAATATCCATGAAATTGAATCCTTTGATAAATGATCTATTATTCGTGCAACACCTGTCTGGTCTTGACAGCAATGCAGATTTTATAGAAAGGAAAGACTTACCTCTGAATCTCCTAGTCTTGAACCACAGTGAGTGCTGTATACAGTAATGGTGACACAGTTTAGATACAGCTAAGGCAAGCCTGGATTGCCTAGGACCCGAGCCAGAGGCTGCTTCCCAGTCATACTATACAGGTAAGGAATATCCGGGATCAGGATTTAGGAAAACATCAGAGATGAATAAGAAATAGAGAGATGAACGGTAATGTAAACAACTATGCTTAATTTGATCCAACTATATCCATATATTGCAGTCCACTTGCTTTATTCTTTGAGAACAGCTTGGTGCTCTAATAACATGATTCTACATCATTGTTATTGTCGGTCAGAGCAGTGACATAAAAGCCTCAACAATTCTAATAATTCATAGCGAGTGTCCATAACAGAAGGCCTGCATACATTTATCTTAAAGAGCTATCGAGAAATGGGGTTTAATCGGTATATACTTTTAAGCATTGCCTACTTATATTAATGTTGTAATTTTGAAGTCACTGTGTACATGAACGTACCTCCTCCTTTCTCCCCTTGGCCCACTTGTGGTAGACCAGTTCTTTGTTAGGTCCTGAACAGCAGTCCTCTAACATGGTCCATTCCCGTGGGGTTAGACCCAATGCAGCAGAGAGAACGTTAGGTTGATTACTCCATATCAAACATTCTCCTGTACCATCATCTACTGCTAGCCTGAGCAATATAATAGACAGAAATTTGATAAATTGGTACTGTGGCAGCTGAAACTATATTAATGTGAGAGTGATTGATAATCTGTTTAAATTTTCACCTTCCTTTGCATTTATAATTTCTGTCTTTCTCTCATCTTCTCTCTTCTCCCCATTTATCTTTCTCTCTCTCTCTCTCTCTCTCTCTCTCTTTCCATCTGTCTCTTTCTCTCTCTAGTCTTCTCTCGTCTCCTCTCTCTCGTCTCCTCCCCATCTATCCCCCAATCTCTCTTTCTCTCTAGCTCTGAATTTACTTACAAAGTCCTCATGATGTAAACTACCACAGTGTCCCTATGTCACACAAAAACCTTTTGAAGAAATTTAAATACTTTAAAGCGTTCTTGAATATAATGTATTTTTACTTATTTTATGTCACTTGACACTAATAAGCAGTGTATAAAAATGAGATCAACTTACAAGATTTGAGTGATAATCTTGCCACCCTGTCTTCCTGTGTTGGGACACTTGCAATCATTTCTACCACAATGGTTACATATCCACCTGATGAAGAAAAATATTGGTGTCACATGGTCAAAACGGTACATTTAGATAGGGTAGTATTCACATTTTTTTTCTTCACATGCATGCTAACAATCTTGACAGTACAAATCTCCCATTTTTAGAAGAAAAACTAATTGCAACACACAACTAATAGCGTTCGTTCCTTCCAAGCTTCTAGTCAACATTTTGTCCTCTCATTCAATCTGTATAATTGTAAGTTTATGATCACACAAAAAGAAAGTTTACCATTAGCAGCACATAATCACTAAGATAGATGTATTAAATGGGCACTATGTTGCTTTCCATGATACTATCATTGCGTTTATGATTAAAATCATTGCTTATCCAACATTCTCTCGATCGACGATAGATCTTGTTTTTTTATTTGGTCTGTGGTATAGGGATTCAGGTTAGGTGTATAGTTGGGGCTAGGTTTAGGTGTAGTGTGTTGTTCAGGGTTGAATTTAGGAATTTGTTTATGTAAGAAATGAACTGCAGAGCAACTGTCATTGGAGCATGTGTCATACAACTAAAGCATCATCCTCATTATAAAACAAACACACTGACAACATTAGTCTCACCATTCTAAGAGCATAACAGTCATACCTTAAAATCAGTTTAGTAATGAGAGTGATATGTGCATAGATCCAGCTGAAAGTAGTAGAATCCCTTGATGAATCTTGTATTATATGATATAGGAATGATCTCTCTCTCATTGTAGGTATACTTCTAGTCTGGTAAGTGCTGTGATAAGTATCTGGACTAGAAGCACTACAAATCAGAAGAAAAATGAATATTGCACAATTTTATCAATACGAATCAATGAAACAACATATCTCTTATAATAATAAAACTAATGATACTTGAGATTTGTAAGGCACCAAATCAACTTATAATCAAATGCTCAAGGCATACTTGTGAAACACCCAAAACAATTAGATCATATATTGCAAAATAATAAAGAGATTTGTTATATGTAATACTCAAACCATTGTCTATACACATGCAACAAGAAATAAACACTCATAACTATGACCTTCTTGAAAACGTAATTATCTTTGTGAATCACTACATATTAAATGTTAACAAAGAAGATCTCTTTTCTTAATGAACACTACACTTTGGTCTACTGTAATGTATTGTTAATATAAACATATGCTATTGTTCATATTATTTGTTTTTAATGGTATGTTTTTAATGGAATGTGGAAATACTTGAACTTACATTTCGTTGAAGCTCTTGGTGCAGAAACTATCTACTTGGATTGAGGTCAAAGGTCCAATGTCATAGGTCACCACAATTCCTGGTTCTACTTTCTTGAGACAGTTCCTTTAAGAAAAAAAGAGTGTATGAATCATTGAAACATCTTTATCATTATGAGCAAGAATAAAAAGAACATCAAATATTATTGTTACTCACTAAGATTGAAATCATTCAACCTTAGCAGCATAGTATCAGGTTCTGCACACAAGCCCTCATCACAAAGACTATGATATGATAAATACATACCTCACTGCATATAAATTTCTTCTTACCGGGTACCCATTTTTCACCTGGGTGGAGAGTGGCAAATGTAGATTAATTTCTTGTCAAAGGACATTATGTCGCTGCGGGACTCGATCCGAGAACCTTGTGATCCACAGTCCAGTGATGAATCTGCTAGACCATGACACCTATACATGTCCATGTAGTGTCTTTACCAAGCAGTGGCAATGTTTTAGAAGATAATCCTATTTTTTAACCAACCATAATGCACACAAGTTCGGCAAAACATGGTGATTTTAACATTAAAAGAGATCTCTAATTAGTCCATACCTGATAGATAGAGTAGTACCAGGCAGTAGTCCAAGCATATCATCATGTATGTTTGTTGGTACAGACACATTGACAGTGGTCTTGGTAGTGATCTCATCTATCTCTAGCTGAATAGATGAACTCTGCCCAGTGACCTCCTCTTTGCTGGTATGAGCCTCTGTAAGGTGGATAAATGAATACATGGTGTAGTGGTTCATTCACTTGACTCTAAATTACATGATTGAGGATTCAGAGCCCTTGGGTTAGGGTTAGGTTTAGGTGCAGTCTTGGGTCCAGGATTGAAGCTAGGAATTACTTTTATGTTACATTTGCCTGAGCATTTGTTGTATGATCAAAATTAAAATATGTAGTTTACACCTTATCTTGAATATTTGTCTTAAACACAGATAAGAAAACACTTTTGAAACATATTTTTAAAGCTTATCTGTACTAGTTTACAGGAGGGATTAGACCGCCCTGCAAGGTCACTGGACAGGTGGTTATCTCATCAACTCAACTCTCAATTAACAGAAGAAAAAGAGGATAATGGAAATGGTCACCGATTAGGCATTGTTCGTTATATAGAGGTCGCAAGTAGCTACAAGTAGTGCAGTGGGCCTTTAAATTGCTAGAAGTTACTTACCTTCAATGGTTGACTCTGTGACTGTTTTCCTTGCGATCAGACCAGATATAGATGATAAGATATGATGATGTCTACAAGGAGAAGAAAACAAATGGAAAGGTGACTCTTATTGTCTATTCCAACTCTCGATTCCAAATTCTTAATGTAACTGGTATTGCATTAAATGCTGTGGTGAAGAAAACTATGCCCTTGGAGTATTAAGGGAGGATAATATTCCATCTATTGTGAAGCCATCTTTGACTTTTAAAGTGCATACCCTAATAAAGAAAGATAGTCATGCACCTTCATGATCTTCCATAATATTTGATCTATAATACACGATAAGCAGGAACAAAAGCAATGAAGGCATCATTCTGGGAAACATAAATATTCATATGGCATTTTTTTTTCTTTAATGAAAAGATAAGATATATACCTTTGCTTTCCCTTGTTTGGCTGACATGATTCAGATGATGAAGTTTTGTTCATTGCCTGAAGTAAGTTCTGAGGTGTAGAATCCTAGACAATGAAAATAAAGTAGATCCGATGGCTTTAAATTACAATGGTGAAGTTCCATATACCCAAGCTTCTTGCAAGAACTTTGCTCATGCTGTACTCCTTGGTAAATAATTGTTGAAGTTGACCTCAATTCTTGCCACTCTCAATCATTTAAACCCTTTTCTTTTCCATACTATCACAAGCATATTCATTCTATATTATTCTAATCTCTGAACACTCAATATAGACTTGTACATCCTGAAATGAACATTTTAACAAAGATTTTTTTCTCTCGGATGAACAGACAGCAAGACACATTCTGGTCTGCCCCTACCAAGTAGCTACTACATAGAACGATGAACTCCTAGATATTTGGAAGCATTAAATCAAAAATATGGATGATAATTTTCTAAACTTTAGCTCACCTGTAACGCCTGTAGCTGTGAAAAGGCTGTGATGATGTAAACAGGCTGTGTCATTCCTTTCTTGGATAACTTCATTACTGATGGCACAACATGATTCTATATGCAAACAAGAACAAAAACAAAATAGGTAATTATTTTAATACTTATCAACAAAACTCTGAAAGTACAAAGCCTATGATAGTACTACTGGTACGCATAATACTAGTAGTATATAAACTCCAAGCCTGTCTTTCTAGATGAACTGAACCACATTACATGACTGTTGCTGGTGTCAAACATAACTGTTCACATGCATGTATATATGTACTTAGTTTTATGTCTTTACTTAAGAAACAAATATTGTGAAAATGACCTCCCATTTTAGATTGCATAATTTACAAGTAATTAAAGAATTCTGATCATCATAACATTTGCCTTAAAATTACACTTCATCTTCTGTTCTACATATAAAGCAAACATCATGCAAAGCATAAATGTAAGTCCTTACACCTAACCATTACAACCTCTTACCTCCATGTCTTCATTCTTGCAATCCATTTTGTACATCTGTCCTTCTCTCAAAAAGTTATACCACCTGACAGCATCACCATGGAAACACAGTAGAGCTGCTCTACCATCATCTATCCTCTCATGTAGCTTCCCAGCTCTCTCATCCACATCCATCCCTCCATCTCCATCCCCTTCTCCTTGTCTTGGGACCACATCTTTCTTAGCCCTCTTAGGATGGTTAGAGTCTAGGATGAGGACGTCACAGTAGAAACTGGGCGTGGCTGACCCCGCCCTGCTCTCATCTCTCTGCTCCCGGTGGAGGAGCTGTCTTCTACTACTTAACAGGAATGTTTTGGAGATGACAGATTCTGAAGGCGATCCTTTTGCATAAAAACATAGTGATTCAAACTAAATTGTAGCTACATGTATTTCATTGCCTTGGGAAAACTATCATTAAGTACTGCTCATTAATCCTATATATTTAGATTCTACAACAAAAGGCTCACTTAAAATATCCATTACTGTTGAATAACCTATGTAGATTTCTATCTGAAGATAATGTTCAAGAGAGGAAGTTTTAAAGGAGCAGTGGTGCCATAATCATCATTTTCCACAACAATTCTGATAATATTAAATATATCACAAATTTTGAGCTAAAACAATACATTTTGGAAGGTTACCATTAACATTTCTTTTCCCTTTTTTCTCCATAGTAACATATATACCTGACTTTGTTGAGCTCCTTTTTCTCCTTTTAGGTCTGATGCACCCTGGTGATGCTGCCCTCTCTGTCCCGCGATAAAGACATACAACCTTTCTTGGATTGAACATCACATAAACATTGACCTTTGACCTTGAACTGTCCTTGGCACCTCCTTCAATATCCATCTCAGTTTCACTCTTATATACATTCCCATCGTGAGAGTTTGATGAAGTCCTGATTTCCCGAATCACTACAAAGTCATCAATCCTGAGCAGATGGTCGAGGCAAGGCTGGGGAAAGCAACTCCTGGTTGAAGATCGTGATTCCCGATCCGTTTTCTCTGTTCTATCTCCCCTGTTAGATTCATTGCAAGATTTGGTGCGTTCCTTTAGAGGCAAGATTTTGGCAAGAATACATGGAATAGATCCGGTAGCATCTGTGAGATATAGTCTTCCGTCTGTTCCTTTACAACATAGTTTAGCAACTAGAACCTGAAAGATAACCGAAAACAATTCAAAATATACTCATATTTTCTTAAAACATTCAGTATAAAGCTATGTATATCAACAAATTGCTTTATGTAACTTTGCTACAAAAATCTAATAATATTTGAAGCATATCCTGAAACAAGAATATGAACGTTGTGGAACAAAACTGATAATTATCCACACACTTGGTTCTTAATTCTTTTTGACATACGATTTCAAAATAAAGACTATGGCTATGGGTTTCAGCCAGATATCGAATGATTTTACACTTATAGCGTTATCATCAACTGGGTTCTTTCTAAAGAAGTGCACTAAACAAGTAAATTAATAAAGTCCATTAATGTATGTATTTGTCTAACGGCTGGCCACAGTACAGGGTTCAAAGCTATGACCCATGTAGAAGGAAACTAAGTATCTCATACTATTTATGCCTAACATTTGAGCAATTATCATTTTCTCTCTTTTTAAGTGAATAAAAGCTATGTCCTATTGCTAATCATATGTTCTAGTGATTCAACCATACCCCAGAAAAATATTTTTTTTCACTATTTTTCATATATTTTTTTGCTATTTCTTGATGTAGTTTTTGGCTATTTTTTTTTAAATAGTAAAAAAACTACACTATTTTTAAAATATTTTTTCCAGTTTCCCCAACGAGGTGGCTATTTTTTGACTATTTTCATTAAAAAATAGTGTAAAATTAAACTATTTTTTAGCTATTTTTATTTTTTCACTAATTCCCCCGATTGTGTCTCTTTTTTATGAACTATTTAAAAACTATTTTTTCTTCTTTTAGATGTTTTGACTATTTTCCTGCTATTTTTTTGCATTTTACATATATATGCCATCTCATATCTGTTCTTACCATGGGTGTTGTCATATCACATGATCTCAGCATACTACACGTCCAGCCTGACTGGTTCAGTGATGTTATACGACTGCTCCCTTCACCGGGAGGAGACTCAAAGCAGTCTGCTAGCTCTATTACTTTGGGGAAGGTACATGGCACAGTCTAAGAAAAAGAGTGAAATAGACAATAAAAGCAAGTAATATCAAATATCCCTAACCCTTGCATTGAATATACCTGTACATGACACACATAGAAAGCATCGCCAATAGTGTCATGTATGGTACAAATAGTTGTTACATTTTTGCTACTGTTAACAATATGTCACTGTATCGATACATAAAATGAATATCAAGTATTGCTCACACTCAGGATTTTTAAAGAAAGCTGTCCTTATGATTCTATCATTCTTTCTGGAAGTCTTTTCATTATTGTTCTCCCTAATATGTTATGGCACCTAGATATAAAGAACAAACAAACCTTTGAAATTTCGTTACTGGGCTGAGAGAAGTGGCAAGCTGTATCATGAGATAAGAAGTCCTCATAGGGATTCCTTTTCCTCTCTCTGATAATTGGCAGGTCATTTGAGGTCATCTTGGTGGTCAGTAGCTGGACTAAAACTGGAAGCATCTCCTTCAATCTGTACAAAAGAATGAAAATTGATTTATTGGATGTACTTTACAGGGATTAACAATTCTTTTAAGGTTGGGATTTGGTGAAAATTATTATTTTACTTGGTAAATCTTTACTGTCTATGAACACAATGATAATTTGATTTCTTTTAAATCCATCATAAACCCTTCCAATAAAAGTGAAATGAAAATTAATCATCTTGTCCGAACTAGGACTACTACATTTTATCATGAAAACAAAGAGAATTTTCTTACTTGGAATCTAGAGCTCATTTAATCAATAGGGTAATTGCCCTTTTAACACTCATTGAACCGACCTTCTCTCCTATAAATACCGGTACCTTTATGAATAATCATAAATGCCACAAAGTTCCAAACAATCAAGGAGCCTGTTCTATATCTTGCAAAGTGTTAAGAGCATGCAAAATGAAAAGCAGTATGGTAACATAATGTAGATAGGTACTATTTCAAATGAAAATGTCATTATTATATTGTACACATAAAGTATGTGTAAATGTAACCATGTCATAAGATAACACAGCTCTATAACAGGCTACTTACTTCAAAATGTCAGGAAGTAGTTTCTGAAGCAGTGTTGGGATTGCCTGGTGTTGCAACCATTCCAGAACAGTCAGACTTGGAAACAACTTTCCACACAGCGGTAAAAGAACTCGCTGAACATTGCTACTTTTTTGCTGAAAGATAAAATACAATTTCATGGAGATCAAATGAATAAATCACTCTTTTGTTTTTCACATGTCATCCCATCTCCATACCTGCCAACATTTGAAAATGAGAATTAAGAATTTTTAGCACAGTATGTCTTTGAAAATAAGAAATCTGTACCCTTAACAGGCGTCAGTGCAGCGACAGTGTAACTGGCAATACGTGGTAAATCTGTGCAAAAAAGCGAATACAAATTCGTTGCTCAATCATGCAGTCCTTCAACGCAAGCAATACAAGAACTCTCACATCGCGGCATTTGATAAAACAAAAGCTTAATTTGGATTAAGCAACACCAACAAAAAATTAAAAAAATAAATAAATAAATTAAAAAAAAAATTAAAAAAATTTTAAAAAAAAAATCGAAATTTTGAAAATCCGGGATATCCCGCATTTTGGGGTACTAAAAATCCAGAAAAACAGGATATTACAGATTATTCGGGAGGGTTGGCAGGTATGCATCTCTACAGACTGTTGAAGGTTTGCTAAACTATATTTCCCATTACACTTTGTAATGTATTGTAATGCAACAGGTCTACATTATTTGGCAAAGTAAATGTCATTGAAAATCAAATATCAGTGATATCACAAGTAATACTTGTATGCTTAATACTCTGCAGTACAGTCTTAAATACTTTGATTATTATTATTCAAGTTTTTTAAACACAAGACAGTTTTGACAAAATAGTAAATTTTGACCATTCTCAAAAAAAACTGAGGAGCAACAATAACAATGCATTATATTAAACATATAAATCAGTTTGCGTTGTATTTGCCTTATTCAGTGAAACCTGTCTATAAAAACCATACAAGGAAGACAAAAAAAATGGTCTTCATGGGCAGGTGGTCTTTCTATACAGGTGGCCACTAAAGCAGGTTTGACTGTACCTTGGTTGGTGGTTGTTGCTTTAATTTCCCCTCTATCTTAATTGATGTTCTCATGCAACAAACGATATTCTCACAATCCCTGACTAGCTCACTCTCTCTGTCTGATGCATGGATCCTATGAGCATTATGAATGGTGACCTCTGACCCTAAAGGAATGCTGGGAAGGTGTGACTTCCCATCATACTGATAGGTCAGATAAAGCCTGCAGAGATTAAAATCAAACAGTTTTCATATATTCAAGGCCTATCATAAAACGAGATCCTTAACAGAATGGATATTAGATAGAGTTTTGATATCATCATATTTCCTAGTAAATGTACCAACAAATGCTAAGGCGACACTGAATTTTAAAAACAAATAAAGTCCATAAATGCATACCGGTATTTAAAAATGAATTTAATGAGCAAAAGTATGAATAAAAGTGTGTGCAGAAATCGTCTATAATTTATGAAATAGATTAAAAATAAGAACTCTTCAGTGTACATGTAATCAAACTGTTAATTTGAATTACCTTTACTTGAATAGAAAAATCTTGATGAAATAGACAAAAAACTTGCAGAATTAAAATGCAACAGAATGATCTTAACAATGGTACAAACAATAAAACAGGAGGATTTGGGGTACTTTTGGCAGTAAGAATTCTGTCAATCTATTAGCCATTTTTAGATGAACTGTTTTATATAAGAAAGCATATGTATGTACCTGTTGTTGCAACTGAGCTCATAAATCCCCAGTGTCTGGTCAATGCACTTTGTAAGTGTTCCCTGATAAAATAAGAAATTACATTTCTATTTACTATCTAATCAAGATGTTGAAGTATAAATCAAATCGAGGGACCTGGTAATGAGGATTAATGCCTTACCAAAGGGCACTAGCCATGGGCGTAAATCCTTACGTAATACCTATTGTTCAGGGGGGGGGATGAATGAATAGATCATCCCCCCTGAACAACAGGTATCAATTGCAGATTTACGCCCATGGCACTAGCGCATCGCCTTGATTTAGAACCCGGGTCGACGGATTATGAGACCACTGCTCTACCGACTGAGCTATCGCGCCTCCTAAGTACATTGATTACTTTCGTAAAAGTCGAGGGATTACTTATCAACATCATTTTGATAAGGTAAACACATTCTTCAAAACATAAAGCAATAAAGATACAGAATATGAGCAAAGATAAAAACAGTGCATATTAACTATACACTGATATCATGATCCATAATTGTATACATATGTTATCAGGAATATAATGAAACCCCATAGAGTTATTATAAGTATGCCTCCATATATTGTACTAAAAGATTCACACAACTTTCATACAAAAGTTAAATGCTGATATTTTTTCACTTTATATTTTCCTCCCAATCATTATACAGTGCGTCCCAGAAAAAACGAAACCGAGAAGTATCGATGTTCTATCATAACTTAATCATAACCATAATTAACGAATGATACATATTTGGAAAGCTTAGAGTCTCCTCTTTCAGTTAATGCTACTCACGTGATGCATATTACACGCATGAGTGATTAAAAGCAAATCGAAGGAAGGAAACCAAAAAGACATTTGGCGGGCGGCATCTGAATTTCGAAGAAAAATTCACATTTCTAGAAAGTTGAGTTTCTGCCCTTTCATATGACACCTCAATCAGGAAAAATGAGCCAGGAATGACAAAGTTCTGTTTGTTTAAAGTAGTGCTTGTATTTCCATAATTTTATTAAACGAATTCGTTTTCATAGGCTGCCTGCCGTATCAATAAACGAAATTAACAAAAGACTTAACTCCGTTTCGTTGACAATCAGCCGTAGACGAGTGTCTTCATGCATGGCTGATTGTCAACGAAACGGAGTTAAGTCTTTTGTCAAATTTGCTTTTTGCTACGGCAGGCACCCAGTGAAAACGAATTCGTTTGTTAAAATTATGAAAATGTAAGGGCTACTTTAAACAAACAGAACTTTGTTATTCCTGGCTCATTTTTCTTGATAGAGGTATCATATGAAAGAGCAGAAACTCAACTTTCTAGAAATGCGAATTTTTCTTCGAAACTCAGATACCGCCCGCCAAATGTCTTTTTGGTTTCCTTCCTTCAAATTGCTTTTATTCACTCATGCGTAAAATATGCATCACATTAGTAGCATCAACTGAAAGAGGAGACTCTAAGCTTTCCAAATATGTATCATTCATTAATTAATCCTTAGGAGACTTTATCTACCTTTCAGATAAAATGCAATTGAAAATGACCTTCTTTAGACTTACCTGGCAGGTAGGAATGTTTGTTTCCATGGTGATGTCATCTTTATTGCAAGGAGTGATTTTTGAGAAAGCAGACAGAAGCAGGATCTTTCTGGGTCTGTCAGTTCCCTATGATGACAATGAGAAAATTTGCAAAGTGATTTGGTAAATGAATTAAGAAAATATTTTGCAATTTATTCATTCACATCATATTATGGATGCCTTTTCTACAGAAAAAAACCTTTCAACATGTAACAATGTTTAAAACTGTTCTTCTGTTGCACCATGTTCCACTCAGGAAAAATGTTACAGCATTTAATGTTGACGTTGGGTAATTTTCTACAACATCTAACTTTTGTGATACAGAGGCTTGAAACAGAACTCAAAACTGGAAGTCCAAAACACAGTCTGAATACGAATAATCAGAGGTGATAGTGCACTAAGAAAAAAAAGAGGATTCAGGGGGGAAATTGCATCTAACAAAATCCCCTCCCCCCCCCCCCCTTTTGAGTAAGAAAGTTGGGGGGGATTTGAAAAATCAGGAAAAATAGAGAAAATAAGGGGAAAATATGGATAAAATTGTGAAGAAAAAAAAAGAGAAAAAAATCAGGAAACCAATTTAATTTGGGTAACTATCAGGCCTGGAATATTATAAGCTGTTGACATACATAATTGTACTATATAAATATTTGATGGTACAAGCATTAGAATTGCACATTACCTTTCTTAGTTGTTCAGGTTCATATATAACATTCGCTATCTAACTAAGATGTTGACGTATAAAGACATTACATAATGAGTACCTTGGTAATAGTAGTTGGAGTCACATTATTAATGTCATAGCATGATCCAACATGAATACCACTGTAGAATGAAGTAGCTTCGTCCCCCTGTATAGAGGTAAAACAACATTATTTCATATTTAGTAAATGTCAAGAAATAATCGCATTCTGTGTGTCAGGTAGTGAATTAGCTAAGCATCATCATTGCTAAACTACACTTATGCTATTAGGCACAATGGATTTATTCAACTGGCATTTGGAAAGCCGCCAGAATGCCTCCCTCAGAATCCATTGTTCTGTGAATCCCAATTCCGGCCGCGAACTAGAATGCGTTACTTAACGCCTCGCTACTTCCGGAATGGTGTCGGAATGGGTAGCATTCTGTTAGCATTCTGGAATGCTCTTGGAATTGGCCATCCAAACAAAGGCAAGATCGGCAGCGCGACTACCTTCTTAATATCGAGTGCCGGAATGGTTTACAGAATGTTCTTTGAGAATTGATAGAAATCAAGATCAATCTGTCTCTCTTTTTATTTCTCAAGTGCCGATGATACTGGAATTCATTTTCTTTATTCACTTCTTTCTTTCTGTCGGCTTAATTTTTCTCTTAAAAGCAAGCGATATTTAATTGTTTTTGCTTCTCTCTCTCTCTTTGTTTAAATTTCTCAAGAGCTGGTGAAATTGGAAATTCATTTTTTATTCATTTCTTTCTTTCTGTTGGCTTACTTTTTGTCATAAAAGCTGTTTACATTAGCAATTTTTAATTGTTTTTGCTTGTTTCTCTCTCTCTCTTTTTATTTCTCAACCAGCCTTTGCCGCAATCCTCCGACAACCAATCCCTGTCGAGGCACCCGACCACCAGTCTCCGCCTTCGACGCCCAACCACCAGCCTTCGCCACCGACAACCAACCCACGCCGAGACGATCGACCGATAACCAATCCACGACGATCGTTTCTACATACCAAGTGACTTGGAATACGACGAGCCCGGGGACCAAACCTACCGACAACCAATCCTTCACGTCGTCGATGACCGAGTACCAGCCTTCTCTGCAACCTATCAACAACCTACCAATGCCGCTGTCCACCAACAACCAATCCATGCAGCCATCGCCGCCAGACCACCAGTCTCCGCCATCGCCGACTGACAACCAATCCATGACTACCATTGCTAAGTACGAAGCGACCTAAAAGACGACGAGCCCGAGGACCAAACCTACTCAGGTCGACACTGTATGCTACCAGAACCGAAGCCGTGCTAAGTGGATGCCGATCTATGTCGAACTCAAAGACAGGAATGTTCACATCGGCATTGAAAACGCAAATCACATCATCTATAACGAGGTTTTTCGAGAGGGCGTACCAGGCATGCGTGGACCACAGGATCTGGTCATTCGACTGATGGACAAGATGATTCGACCAGAGGAGCTAGCCGTTTCCAAGGTCTACACGGATATAGCCTGCCTTCCGAGCCCTGGTCGCCCAGGCCGAGGCCCCATTCCCGGGGAGCACCAACGACACGATATTCCAGGCCAGGTTGCAGAAGGCAGTGAACAACAAGTGCAGGAAGAATGCGCATAGTTAGCAGTAGGACATAGTAGGTAATGTTATAAAAATGATAACTAATCATATTCCAACATTATGATGGCGCATAGTTAGCAGTAGGACATAGTAGGTAATGTTATAAAAATGATAACTAATCATATTCCAACATTATGATGGCAGATATTTAAAAGAATATATTTTATCGAAATAGGAGAGAGCACGCCAATATCCCTGCATAAGCGCCGGTATCATAAAGCAACCCCTATTGTATTTTAGGCATTTCTGGAATGCACCTTTTTTCTCTAGACAATAGGTGCCAATCACATTGATTTTTTGAGAATGGGGGCATTCCGGAACCATTCTAAAAAGCTTAACGAGGGCATCCCAGCGGCATTCCGAATGCCAGCTGAATAAATCCGTGGCGCCTCAATGTAATGTGCTTATTTAAAAAAAATTGTTACAAGATATTGTCAGTTTGGACAAGAAGAGTATGAACTCATATAATTTTACACAGATTTAGTGGCTCTAACAGACACAGCAAGGGCTTTGTCTTCGTTTTGACACTACTTCAGAGTTTAATATTAGGATATGTAATGATTAAGCTGTTTAATTGCCCCAAAATATAAGCATCAAAACATTCACTCCTGACCCTCTAAATGCAATTTTAAGTGAGATCTCATTCATACTGAACTCTCAAATTTGTATCTGGAACCCAGAAAAAAGGTTTCAAGCCATGTGAACATACTCAACAATAAAACAGCAGGTTAACATGGCTCTAATCTAACACTGTATTCTAAGATTTCTTTCATACTTACCCTAGCAAGGATAAATTGTTTAGAACCTGGGCTTGATCCTGTCTGGATCTCTGTCAGAAAGAGAGCGTTGCCATGGATCCTGCAAAACAATACCAAACAATGTGAAAATCAATTCCAATTCTTAAAAAAATAAGGGGTGAAATTTTGAGGTGTCATGGTATATAGTGGCTCATTCGATTGACTTTCAGTCCAAGGGTTGAGGGCTTGATCCTGGCCAAGCACTTATGTCCATGAAAATGGACAGGCACATTTCACAGGTATGTCAGACTGCTTACTTCCAGCTTCGTAATATTGCAGCCATTAGACCATTGCTTACGAGGAAGGCAGCAGAAAGCCTTATTCATTCACTTATTTCATCTAGACTTGATTTCTGTAACTGTCTTCTAGCTGGCCTTCCTTCTGCAACCTTGAACAGACTTCAAGCAGTACAGAATGCAGCAGCACGTTTGCTTACTGGGTTGAGGAAACATGATCACATCTCTCCTGTCCTGGCTGAGCTACATTGGCTTCCTGTCAAGAGCAGAATTGATTTCAAGGTCCTGCTGCTCACATTTAAGGCAATTCATGGTCAGACCCAAGGATATGTGTCATCTTTAATCGAGCGGCGTCATCTTCGCCCTGGACTTCGCTCATCTGGCCTTACTCTCCAGATGCCCATTACTCATCTCAAGGGATATGGAGACCGAGCATTTTCCTCTATTGCTCCTCGCCTGTGGAATTCCCTCCCATCATCTATTCGCAAAATTGACAACCTTGACCACTTCAAAGCTTCACTCAAAACTCACATCTTCCTTCAGACATTTAAATGCTAACTTTATTGGAGGAGCTCGCGCCTTTGAATGTTTTTTGAAACAGATAAATGGCGCCATACAAATGCTATGAATCATCATCATCATGTCCTTTGGCAAGATGTTAATCCACATTTGCCACTTTCCACCAAAGTTGAAATAGGTATCTGGCAATGCAAGGGTAATAACAGTTGCAAGGCCTGCAGAAAGAGCAGTACTGATACGGATGTTGCAACCGTGGATATATAAAACCCAATCATTAGCAAAGAGTAATTTGAGAGTTTCCACAAACTTAAACTTTGTTGTTATATTGTTCACAATAGTGCTAATAAGCCGTTGAAACACTGCACGAACAGACATTTCTTGCAAAATAATAGTGTATGATTCTTTTGGGGGGTAAAATCAACAATGATAACTGCTCTCTTTTTTATCCTAAATATATTTTGAAAAATCACAATTAAATAAATGTCTTTTTATTATAACATCGTCCTACAGGAGTACATGATGCAAATCAAATCTAAATTAAAACAAAGACTAAAATCATTTTGTTTTTAAATCTGAAGAGTTCCCTACCTAAGCAGAGGACTTTTAGCAATCACACAAACCCCTCTCACATCCATTTGGACCAAGGCACCGTACTCTACTGCCACAGTCACAGGCACAGCAGCAGGAACGTTTTAAATTAAAAATTGAAGATAAACGTCAAGCACTGGGGCTGAATTAAGTCAGGGATCCCATCATGATTTCCATCCTTCCTGTAGGTAAATGACAAAACATGAGCAGTAATTAGCACACATTGTGGGAAAACATGTATCAAATGAATATTTGGAAATGCTCACACATGTACATTGTACAAGGTTATCCATACACGGTAATCCATAGGATAACATCACAGTCACATTTTGTAAAACAGTTTCTTTGTATTGATCAATATCTTGTTCCACTCATTGAGACCTCTTGTTCTTGACAGAACAACATCGGCCATAACAAGGAAGCTCAAGTAATGTCATGATATACTATAGCAGTACACTAGCTGATCCGAAGGGTTGATAAGATCACTCAACTGCTCAATTGAGTCAATGTACGCAGCTTGGCTGGGCCTGGGAAGATATGCTAGCAATGCACAGGAGCACAGGCAGAGTTTCCAAACTAGACTCTTCTAGGAACTATAACGACTTGGCGACCTCAACTGATTAAACTAAAGAACCAGACTAGACCTAGGCGAAAATAATTAAATTTCAATGAACGCCAAAAATACAACCAACAACACACATGCACACTGCATATGAATGTACTTTTCACAGTTATCAATTTATCCAGCTAACGAGGAAAGGAATACGAAGGACTACACAATGTCAATGACGAGCATCTTTCATACTCACGTCTTGATTTCCTTTACGAACCGCCCATCTTCTTATATCAGAGTGAGAGTATCAATTACATGATCACGTCTTGATCCTCTTGAACTTTGATCAATATGTTATAGTATCTTAGATATCTAAAACTAGGGCCAATTCTTTTTAAAATCACCGCGGTACAGTCAACACACACCGGAAGTTGGTTAACGCCAATGATCCAACGCGAGAATTTTATCTCACACACACGATCGATGAATAAAAACTATGGCCGGTTATCTTACCTTTTACTAGACTGGATTTGGTAAGAATTTATTTCGTTTCTTTAGTATAGTTTTGTGAATGTTAATAGTCTATGTTGGTATTTTCAATGATTGCAGTACATGGAGCATATTGGGTGTGTTACAGTGAATTTGAAATGGTAAAATAAGTGTTTAGTGTGTGCATCCCACCTTGTGCAAATTATGTAGTGTCCTTGGTCTGCACAGGGTATGTTAGTTTAAATGGATTCCGCATCTAAGAGGGCCCTTTGAAGCAGTCCGCTGCACCGAGAGTCTTTTTTCCCCCTATCATAATCCCCTTAATTCCCCACCCGGACCGCACAGCTCGTAAATCTCACTCCCGAAACTGAGTGACATAAATGCATTGTTGAAAATACACATCGGCTGCTAACAACAAAAATAGCGCCGTACAGTAAGGGAAGTGTATTTGGTAGGCGACGATTTAGACTTTCTGACTGATTTTGAGGAAGATTTGATTCTTGAGCCTGGTGTATGGGAAGTTGGAGACCAATACAAGTTATGCACGTGTGAAATTCCATCAACGGAAAATCTTATTCGTTGCAGCGAACCACTGAATGTACGGTTTCATCGTGAATGCGATATGCGTAGCCGTAGGCCACTCCAGCAAAGCATAGATAGTTGATACTAATGCGTATTGACTACTAGCACTGCAGTACGTGTAAATAGGCAGCATTTGAATACATGAATAGTCAATACACTCACAACATACAAATGCACATAATTATTCCGATGCGATTGATCGGCAAGTTTGACAGTAGACTCACAATTTTAATTTTTAAATTATTCTTTCTAACATTGGAAAGTTTAACAAATTATATTTTAATGCTCTTTAGGTATCATCAATCGTCACTAAAGTACTGCCTTTGAATGAAATCAGTTGAGTTTTGTACAGTGGTGTTTGAAATGTTGATAATCAATAGCACAACTTTTAATACACGGCCAGGTTAGTAATGCAGCTGCAGCTATGTGTGTTAATACCACCAGGGTATGTTAGTTACCCTGATACCACCAACAACATCCAGCATGTACAGCCCAGCGAGCACGGCGGCTTTCGCGTCGCCGGCCCGTACTCGGGGTGAAAAGTGGTGATGAATTGACAACTTCTAACCCTCATTAAACCAAATGCGCAAATATATAACACAATTTCATTTAGTTATTTTAAGAGATAAACTTATGGACTACCTTCCTAGCTATGTAAAAATTTCGGAAACTTTCGGAAAATGTCAATAATTAGAAGAGAACGTGATGATGATGAGAAACTTGCATTCACTCTAACTCACGATTTCCTTGGTCGATTTCGCTGGTTCAGATGGCTACGTCTTCAGTAGAGTTATCCGAGCACAGCGAAAGCATTTGATAACCAATAGAAGGTTGCTTTGTGCCATAAGTTGTTGATTGTGTGTTTTTTACATTATAGCTATATACATCTTCAATCAGTATGACGTCATTTTCTCGGTGACTCGCATGGCTTCAAAGCCTTCTTTTTACGACCAAGTGTTTGGAGAGCTTAGGGAAGCAGGCCGCGTTGCGTAACACTTCGTAACATTTGGATCGCCAGAGGGCATCTGTGGTCTGATAAGGGCGGCTGTTGATGGATTTAATGGCTGAATAGGGTTACATTACTTGATGTTAAGCCAAGTTAATCTTGAATATCTTTCCCTCGGGAAATTCTTTCGAGACGGTACATCCATTTAAACTAACATACCCTGGTCTGCAGTTTGAAAATATTAGTGTGTTTGATATTGAAGTTTCTAGGCATTATCGTGTAATAATCCACCAGTCATTCACTATGCACAGAAGAGCTTCATCATGTTTATTGCTTGCAATCAGTAGGGATGCTGGTCCGAGAATAAGGATCGTCCGCATACATCATTATAGACTAGACAAAATGGAGGATTATCTTCGTAAACGCGGCCAGACGCGTCCTAATGAGGATCGTCCGCATTTTCTTGGAGGATTGTTATTTCTGATCTGCGCGTTGGCGATGCAAAAAATGATGATAGATCCTTGATGCATAATTTCGCACTTAATTTGCACAGAGACTTGCACGTTATGAACGATAATAAAATCCTCAGGAAAACGGACAACCTGTAAAACTAAAAGTAGACGGTGAACTGGGGTGAACGCGCGGATCGGGAATCCTACAACCGCAGAGCACGGAAGAAGAAAAAAAACGTCTGCAAAAATGCGGACGATCCTTAGTTTTTAGGATGCGATTTGTCCGCGTTTAGGAGGATATCCTTGTTCTCGGACCAGCGCCCCTACCGGCAATAGGCTAGTATAACCCCACACCAGCAACACATAGTCTAGTAGTCTGCTACGCCTTTTTTTAATGCAATTTAAGAAATAAAATTAAAAGTTTTGCGTTACCCCAACCCGAAATTCATCACAGAAGATTATTTTTGCATCACTCTGGCACTCGCAAGTGCCCATGACCATGTTTACACGTATGGGCACATTTATTACTAACATTTTGCGAGCGATAAAAAAAGAAGACATTTTTGACATGGTCAAGATTTTAAGTTAAAATCATGACAGGGAGGCGAGTTGGCTCAGTCGGTAAAGCGTCCGTATGTCGAACCAAAGATCCCGGGTTCGACTCCCACCCAAGCGGATGACTGAAACCTGCGTTGTGTGTTAACGTGCCCCTTCCCTTGTTCATAGACGCAGGTTATGTCAAGTGGAAAACACTCCGTCCCTCGGATAGGACGTTAAATGGAGGCCCCGTGTAGAGAAGAGTCACTACCTTTGCACGTTAAGAACCCACTGCACTATTCGTATAAGAGTAGGGGGAAACCCCGGTGTAGTGGTCCACCTGCACACCCCCAGTATAGTACGATAATACCCTGTAAAGAGGTCTGTACTCAAAAGGAAGAAGGGAAGAAGTAGACCTCGGCTCTAGTCATGAATACAAAAATCATATATTCAGTCATCTCGTTGCACAGAAGTATGCTCTTTCTAAATTTTGTGAGCGATTGAAGTGAAAGAGTGTGGTAAAAATGTAATTTCTATATTTTCGGGTTGCGCGCTGTCAAATAGAATGATAGGCCTAATCTGACACCTCATTGCCCAAACATGGAGGTATTTAGGCATTTACTTGCCTGAAATAAACCTGTTTCCAAAACTTGTGAGATTGCTAAGCAAACCCTGAAGAAAGACTCTTTATTACATTTAAATTTACTTTTTCCTCATGAATTTCCAAAATATATTCTTTATAAAATATATGACTAAACTTCTCTTGTGGCACCCTTTGAGATGTCTTGTGGCACCCCGGTTGAAAAACGCTGATGTAGCTATAGGGGGGGACTTCTTCCAAATGCTATAGATGCATGCTCCCCCACCCCCCACAAACCATGCCAACTTTTGAAAGTGGGAGGGAAATGTTTCATTTTGCATTTTGATTCTACACATAGTGTGAAAGTAACATAGCAAATATTGTGATATACACGTAGTGAGAGTATCACAGTATTTGTCAACATATATTTTAAATGATTAATAAATACTTGCTTTCAAAATTATTCTATGTTCTGTTTGAAATGAGACCCTATACTTCAAAAATATTAGCAGATATGATTTAATTTATCCATATAAAAATGATATGCATATCTTTACTATTTTTTCTTTTCTTTCTTTTCCCCCTTTCTTCTCCAGCATCTACTAAACCAGCTCTGTTACTTCATGATAAAGGATTGTACTCTTCTCTGATTACTTGGAAAGAACTGTTATAAAACATGTTGCCAAACTTTGTGTTGTGCCAGCATTCAAAAGATGTTGAATGCTACCAATTTGACTAGACAAGTGCTGTAAGAGCAAGATATTCAGACAAATGTTCATTGGAGCTTGACATAGGTCAAGATGGATGAAAGAAGCAGACATGTTCTCAGAGGTCAGAACCATCCTGGAACAGGGTATGATGCCAATCATCAGTTCCAGCATCAAAACACAAGTTATACTGATCAGATAACGCAAAGGGACAGATATGGACAGTACATGGACAGGACCACCCAACCTTCATCGGCATATCACGACGGTGCAGCACACTTTGGTAACCATGGTGATCAAGGTATACCTTACTCACATTGGCAAAGCCAGCCCCAGTATACATCCCATGCACCAAATATGTACCCCCCTCAGGCATATCCTAATTACTATGACCAAAGTAGATTCCCAAGTGGCCAAACTACAGGACATTTACCATACTCTGGATACAACAGATTTGATAATGGTGTTGACAGGACTCCTATCCCTCCTGTATCACAGTCATTACCATGCAAAAGAAATGCTGTTGACAGAAGACAACATTCCTGGAATAATGAGATGTATAGCTCAAGTCAGGCAATAGCTCAAGACTCCAGAGGCTACCCACTGAATTATGGTACACATCATGGAAGCAAAACATATGCTGTCCCTCCCCAAGTTCCCCAAGTTCCCCAGGGTACTTCACCAAACAACTACTATACCAACTCTGAAATGCCTGTCAAAGATAGAAGCATCAAGGACCCATACAATGCAGCAACAGACAGGAGAAGTTTACCAATGAACTATGATGCTGCCAATGTAACTCCTGGATTGGAATCAGGATTGAACAGTAGCAAGTCTGAGGTACCCATTCCACCTACATCTTTGCAGAATTATCCAGCGGAAGTTCATCAATCAAAGTTTGAACCTCCTGCTAATGTTCCTTTGCCAATTTTAACAAGAAATTGCACTGAAGGCGCGTGTCCATTACCTGCAAGCACTCAACAGAACAAGGACATGTCTGATGTCCCAACAGAAGACTCTTATAACACTAGACAAAAGACGGAAGAATCACATTGTAGTAGTGGACATTCCTCTTTCTCTGTAAATGAAAAGCTGTCCTCATCATCAAGACAGGATAATGTAAAAATCTTGAATTTTATCTTTGATAAAGTGGAAGGTATTGTTGACCAGGAGACTATCAACCAGAAGAGCATTGTTCCAGGAGATGAGAGAAAAGAGCTATCTTCTGTTAGTCAGGAATCCTTAGACAAGCTTATCCAGACCACAGAAGAAGAAAAGAACTGTAAAATTCCTGCTGATTCTAGAAAATTTGAAGAAAGAACTATCGAATCTGAGAAAATGTTCACTGCATCTGAAAGTAAACACAATACCAAGATGGAAATTCCGGAGAACAACGTCAAGAGGTTCTCTGAAACTAATAGTGTCAGGAACACTGCGTGTGATTTGCCAGTATCTCCGCCCTGTAATTCTGGAGATACCTGTTTAGATCTGGCTGATACCACACATGATATTAATGAGGAGAAGGAATCACTGCAAAAGAGAAATGATATACCCACTAAGAACTGTGATGGTCATTCACCAGTGAAAGAAAGAAATGTATCCAAGAATACCCATGCAACATCAGTTCGGACAACAGTAGATCTGAGTGCTTCAGAAGTAGGCTGTAGCACAGTGGTGAAGTTTGACAAAGGCACATGCAAGTATGTCAAGGGAGAGCCTACAAGTGACAAAGAGGAAGAAACATTCTACTGCAGTAGTCAACAAGATGGTGGTCCAGTATCAGAGCCAAAAAACGAGTCCTCTGAAGAGGACAACCCTCCAGGAGTTCCAGGAGAGGACAGTCTATCAATAGTCCAGCAGGAACCGCGAAATGAGCAATATGATCTACAGGTTGGTCACTCTGAAGAGGACAACCGGCCAGGAGTTCAAGGAGAGGACAGTCTACCAATAGTCAAGCAGGAACTGCAGGACGAGCAATATCATCCACAGGTTGATCACTCCATTACAGAGCTCCAAAATAAGGATGAAGTGAAACTTGAAGTAGAGGATGAGATGGGAAGTCCAAGTCCAACAGAACTCGGCAGAGGTGGTTCTGATGCTCCAAGACATGGTGCTGATCCTGTGATAATTCAAGGGAATATACTCATGGACACGGACTGCATCTATGACAGTGACACCTGGCAAGCTAGTGGAGACAAACAGGTACCTATACACAAGTTAATCTTGTTTGTTTTTTGACAGGGCTACAGTACCCTCATTAAAGCCCCATTCACATAATAATAATAATAATAAGATATTTGTACAATGTATACCGCAAATTGCCTCTAAGCGGTTTAGAAGAAAGAAAAAAAGTTAAAAGGTAAAGGAAACAGAATTTGCATTACAAATTACATGACTTTGTAAACTGCCTTAATAAAAAGGCATGGCACAATTGAACAAAAGTGCAGCACGTTTTGCATTTCTATATCTTATAATACACAGATAAGAGATACACAGTTCAAAATATCATGTATGAGTACCGGTAGTCTTTATTGGTTCTTTGTATGGTCTTTGTTGCATGTGCTCAGCCCATTCACCATACATTTCCACATAAAATACATATTTTTGTATTGCAGCAGTTTTTTTTAGGCAGTTTAACTTGCCTCGAGAAGGCTTAACAGTGTAATGTGTTTAGAACCTTATTTCACTTTTTTAATATAAATATTATGCTTGTCAAAGTATTCATTTTCATTCATATATTCATTCATATCGACAATCTCTTCAATTCGTACAGGGTACTCATGTGAAAAACATATATATTTATCGACATTAACTGATGAATTTAACATTTCAGGGCAATTGTATTTCATTATTTGATAGTAAAAAATGTTTTTAAAAAAATCTTGATGTAAGTTTTTTTTTTTTTTTTTTTTTGCAAAAGGTAGCAAACTTCCAAGTAATGATTTTATTTTTTGTGTTTCCTTCTTTCACCATCTTTTCTATTCTAGGATGTCAACAATTCATTGAGCACAGGACATAGAGTCAATGATGATGATGGTTAGTAAACTGTTTTCTTTATCTAATTATTTAGGAACAATTCTGGGGGGAAACAGGAGCCATAATGAGTTCTATGAAAGTTTTAAAGGGTACCAACCACACACACACAACAAAAAAATGTCCTGTTCTGTCTTTGTGGTTCATTTCTCGTATCGTATTGTATTACATCTTTAATTACCTGGTGAGACAACATGCTGCATGACTTGCTATTTATGATAAGTAGCCCCCAATATTTATTTAATGGAGACAAATGGGGGATTTTATAAAAGGGGTTTACTTTAAACAATTTGAATGTTTCGAAAATAATATCGCTAGTGATATTTGTCTGTCTCGCAATGTATGGTCAACAAGGGATCAAAAGATCACGACGTTTCAAAGGAATATCACTAGCGATATTATTTTCGATACTATATCCGCAATGACTAATATATTTAGCAATTTGAATGTTAGGCCTACTGGTTTTAGTAACTTTTAATTTCAATTCTTCATTTTCAATTCATGATTTATTAGGAAAGAGAAGAAAATGCCAATATCCTACCTATTTTCTTAATTAACCAATACAAAATAACCGTAACAATTTTCTGCTTACTCAAAGTATACGCTCTAAATCTTAGCAAAGGGATGCACCATTGAATTATAACTCAAATTTTAACTTCAAATTGTCTGCTGCACTTATCATGAAAGTGTATTAACCATAATTCTTGTCTTGTTTTTGACAGGGATGTTTGACAGATGTCCCTCATGCAATGACCTGGTAGCCTGCGGTGACATGATAGAGCATCCATTCAAATGCAAGGCCAAACCAAACTCACATGAATCTCCAGTCAATCTCCCAATCGATCAACAACCACCTAATGACGACGAGGCAGAGATGAACTGTCCAGAATGCGGTGTTGGCTTTGAGACGACAGACTTTCTCGTCATCCACCTACAGATTCACGAGATGTTGGCCAAGAATGCCAAGAAGATGCAGGAAGAGAACCAGATGATGGTGATGACTACTGAGGAGATGGAGAAACAAATGACACACATCTCTGCAGACATCACAGAGGAACAGCCTGAAGAGTGCGAGGTTTGTTTTGAGTCCTTCACCGACCCTACGATGATCCCATACCACAACATGATGCATCAACAGTTTCCCTTCCACTGCAGGAAGTGCAACCTCTTCTTCAACACACTAACCGAACTCCACAAAGCACGCTGCAGCGACCACAAGCGCCACAAGGTCTTCAAGTATAGGTGTACGAAGTGCAAGCGCACCATCCTGGACTCGTACAAAATGCGCAAGCATCGGAAGAGATGTGAAGGGAATATGGAAACCTGCAGGTTGTGCAAAAAGAAATTCCCATCCTTCCGGCAGTTAGCACATCATGCAGAGATTTGTAACGAAGATCAGATGAAGAAAATTGGGGAGGATGGCAGAGAAATTTATGAAAAAGATATTGTTTTGGAAGAGACTCTTTCAGAAAATGAAGATGCAGATCTTGAAGCTGTAGATCACATAGAAGATCATAAAACTGCTGATTCTAAACCTGCAGGACAGGATGTAATATATCATGATACCAGTCAAGAAATGAAATTAGACAGTAGACCTGTCGAGGCTGAAATCAAAGAAGCAAATGAAACGACACAACTTTCAGAAGGAGATGGCGGTGTGATTCGATGTAAGGTTTGTGAAAGAGAACTACATATATCTCTTAGATATCCTAGAAGAGCATGCATGGAAACTCCGGAGTATTGCAAGGCGTGTCTTCACATGGTGAGATCAAAGAATCTGTCCTCTCATGACAGGAGTGCAGCATCTAAGAAAGGTTCACATCATAAAAGAACGTTGCCCCTAGAGGGCGACTCATCAACTGAGGAAACTTGTGAGAATACCATCACAGAACCATCAACAAAGAAGCACAAGAATGAGCCAACAGATGGTGAAACATGTGGCGCTTGTGGAAGATGGTTCAAGAACTTCGAGAAATTGGAAAAGCATGCTGGAAAGTGTGATGGTGTCATGAATAAACATTCATGTCTAGAGTCAACAAAACAAGATGACGATCTCAACTTGGACTGGAAGTATCCTACAGTGCATCGGTGTCCTAAATGTGACAGGAAGTTTTTCAAAGAAAAGAAGTTGAAGAAGCATGTGAAATCATGTCTGTGGATTCAAGAGAGCACTTCTGCAGAATCCTGTGTAGACTCGAGTGCTCTTGTGGATGAAGCATCGGATCAGGAGGATGAGCTTCCGTTGTCTGCCTTGAAGAATACTAATGGTACAGGTGCCAAGGATTCAGTTAGAACAGATACATCAGATAATGATGACCATACACCTGTTACCTTGCCAGATGAAACCTTGGACTCATCTAATGAGAGCAGCAGGATAGAGTCCATGTCTGGAACAGAAGATAACCAGAGGAAAGAGGACAAAGGAGAGTTTGATCAGAATACCGGTGACATTCCCAAGGAGTGTGCCAATAATGGAAGCATGCCATCACACCAAAACAAGACACCCTTCATAGAGAATAGTAAAATCCTTGATAGAGAAACTCATGTACAAAGTAATACTAGAACGTCTAGCAACCCTGTCAGTGCAACAGGATTATTGGAGGAAAATTTGCCTGTTGAATTAAGATGCAACATTGATACACATAATTCAAAATCAGAAGGGCGAGTTCATGATATGGAAACATCCCCTAAATCAAAATTTGAGGAAGGCACAGAGAAGGGCACTGATCCTTTAGTTGCATCAACACAACAAGTAACTTTAGGTGAAAGAGAGACTGTGAGTTCTACATCTGAACCTACTATGGCAGTTCCTGCTCCAGATGAAATAGGTCCAACAGACATTCCATCAGATGATATGCAACAGCAATACTTGTCACAAGGAAATTGGTCACAGACATCACCTGGAGAAAGGATGACACCATCCTACTCATCTGATAATTATCCAAGGACAGATGTACCTTCGTTTACCCAGGGTGAAGAGAAAACGGAGATGGTCTCTATGGATTCTTCACATTCTGTACCTAAAGATATAGGAAATGCAGAGACTAGTTCATCATCACCATCAGCATTGTCTCTACCAGCAGGAGTGAATGTAAAGGAAGATCAGCATATGATAAAGGAGTCAAAATTCCATTGTCCAGAGGTTAACAAGGAAGAACCCACTAACCTGGGAGAAGAGATGGAAGGAATGGTGTATAACAAAGGTGATGAAGACACAGAGTCATGTCCTATGGATGAAGGAGTCACTAAATCATCAGAACCTGAGCTGGCATCAGGAGTTGCTGATAATGCTAAGTCACTTTCTGTCGTTGATGAAGCTCCTTGGCATCTTCCTGGACAATCTACAGATGATGAAGACACAAGAGGGTCCATGTCTCAGACATCTTCAAACTTGCTGGACATCCATACTCCTCAAGGAATATCAACAACTGCCCCTCCACAGCAAGAGTCTGCCCAGACAGGATTATCCCAAGATAGTTCATTGAATGCTGACCAGGCATCGGTTGAGATGATGTCTGGTATTGAAGGGAAGGGCCACTTCTCTGGGTTAAGGGATGAGAGCAGCATGGGTTCATCATTGGACGTTGAGTACACCATGGGTTTAGGAGCTGTCAAAACTATTTCCCTTGAATGTGAAGTCATCCCCGGTCATCACTGTGTCTACTGCGCTGCTGAATTCCCTTCCAAAGCCAGTCTGTGGAAGCATGCCAGAGGGTGCCGTGACAACCATCTAAAGGTGATAGCCAATCGGGTTGCGGGAGATAAGGAATACCAGCAGGTGGATAAACCAGGAAGTGTGGGAAATGTCCCGTGGCAGGTGCTAAATGATTACACCAAAAAGGAGGCTATGGTCATGAAAACTGAGATCGGAATAGATCTGAATTGCGTCATACCCGCTGTTGGATACAGAGCTCCACCCAACAGACCTCCAGACCCAGACACTACCAGGAACAGGAGGAGGAAGAAGAAAAAGAAAAGTAAGGTTAAAGAAGATGTTGAGGTAGAGAAAAAGAGGAAGATTGAGAGAAAGAAGAGAAGGGTAAGGGAGATACAACGAGAGAAGCTCCGTGTACACGCCAAACTGCAACAACTCGAACAGAACAATGTGAACAAGTTCAGATATAAGGAACAACAGACAACATTCAAGTGTGAACTGTGTGATCAATCATTCCACTCGACAGAGAAGTTTGAAAAGCACAAAATAAGTCATGTATCTCCCCCACATAAGAAGACTCTCGCAGTATATGTGGAGAAACTAAATGTGGAAGAAATTGAAGATGGCAAAAAGTCCAAGTCAACAACAAGACCTTCAGGCACTGCTAAGTTAACAGATAAAGAATCCTCAAAAAAGAAACATTCTAAGGTTGCTGAAAATAAGTCAGTAGCCAAGAAGACAATAACGACTACTAAGCAAAGACTACCACAGAAGAAAGATGATAAACATGTTTATGTGGATGTAGAAAGTGTAGTGGGAAGTGATACAGAGCAAGCATCTAGCAGGAAAAACACTTCTAGAGAAATACTGCAGAGTACTGTAAAACCTGAAGTTTCTGTACCCATGATGGGACCCATTGGTACCGCCAGTGGGAGTATGGAAGACCTTCAGCAGGCTGATGCAGGGATCTTACATGGGAAAGCTAAAGGGATGACCTGGAAGAAAAATGAATTTGGTGTACAATTTCCAGTGGTTATTGAGGTAGAGTGTCCAGATTGTCAGATGAAGTTCAGTCACCAATCCACATTAGATAGACATAGGAGGCTACACAGAAAGTAACTCATTCCATGTGAGGCCTAAAAAAAAAAGATTTTGTATTGCCCTTTAGTTGCCAAAACATGGGTTGGTCGGTCAGAAATCTTCTTTTTTTTTCTTCTTTTTTTTTTTTTCTTTTTCCATTCCCTCTTTGGGATGCTATTTCTCAGTTTTGAATGCTTTGATACATTTTTTTCTCAAAAAACGGTAACTATTTAAAAAAAATTATTGAAAAGCCAACCATAGATTTCAAGATTTTGGGGTCGGTCGCAAATGGCAATATAAATCTTTTTTTTTTTTTTAAAGGTCTAGTTGGTGTCTCAATGTGATTTAGTATCCAGGGCTTGAAAGGAAGCTGTTTTATGCAATAATTTCTGTATTGATGCAATTCTGAGAGATGTGTCCTCTACAATATACATGTATGTCTTTTTACAAAATTTACATCCAAAAATGAATTGATTGATATGACTATTGAATGGTGCTCTCTTGCATCGCTACCATTAATCATAGTTATATCTAAATATTTTTCATTCATGGTTGAAACGTTTTGATGAAGGTCATATGTCATCTGGGACACTTTGCACAGAATCTCACAATATCATCAATATTTGTATTGTATAATATCGCTAGTGATATTCGTTTGTCTCGCAATGTATGATCAACAAGGGATCTAGGAGTTCAGGACGTTTCGTGCACCGCTGCAACACTTTGGGATAAAATATGTTGTAAACAAGCGTCTTTTATAATCTACGGGTTGACCATCCATTGCGAATATCACTAGCGATAATATTTTTTATAATATTTGTTTTGTCATCATTATTGTCATCGTTGTCATTAATTTTATCGTCACAACCATCATCATTACCTTCACCTCTTCCCATATTCACATCATCATCATTATCATCATCATCATCATCATCATCTTCATCATCTCCACCATCATCATCATCACCATTATCTTCATCACCATCATCATCATTTATTGTCTTTGTGATTATTGTAATCTTCATCATCATTTACATTATAAATTTCTGATATTTTTGAAGGACCAGCCACTACTTTGAAATTAACTTTCAAAAGAAAAGCATAATTTCAAGAGAGCCTTTACCATTTGACTTGTAAAAAATAATCTTGTAAATGTTCATAAATGTATGTAAGTATGTTGATTATTGACAATCTTCTCTAAATTGGGGACACAATGTATTCTCTGATGTCATTAACCTGAATTGAAAGATATGTTACGTACATGCACAACAGTATTCCTGATGCTAGTAGACAGTGATCATAATAATAATACCAGAAATATACAGCTATACACTGCCAGTATTGATGTAAATTTTGTTGTATGTGTACATGAAATAAAATGTAATCAAAGAACAGTTGTATGTTCTGTGAATGAGTTTGGGGGAAATAATTCATATTGCTTCAAACGGCTATATCTGTTTTCCAAAGAAACAACAGTAATATGAGCATTTTTGTTTATATGCAACTTTCAGTGATGTAATGGCTTGATAAATATATCAGCAAGACGTGTTCTGGAAGCTCAGTGTGGAAATGAAATGATTCCATGAAATATTGTACTTATGAATGCTGATTGTTTATTTGTTTGCTTGTTATGTTTTGTCTCAGATAATATAAGACAATAAGATAATTAGAGCAAAGCTATTAAAGCGGTGGTTTATATCTTCATTCTACACTGATGTCACATATGATTTACTCATACTTGTATTTTTTGTTTAAATTTTCCCCAAAAATTGTTTTGTTTGAAGTCTTAAATTAGGTTTCTAATATTTAGGAAGTCTGCTGTTTCCATGTCGATACCGATAGTTATCTTTATGTTTCAAAGATTACATGATTCATTTATTTTTCTGTATTTTTTCTTTAAAACATTTGTACATTTTGCTCATTTCATATTAAAAGACGAGGGTTGAAGTACATGTAATGTAAATTGAGTGAATCATACTTGTATTTTTTGTTTAAATTTTCCCAAAAAATTGTTTTGTTTGAAGTCTTAAATTAGGTTTCTAATATTTAGGAAGTCTGCTGTTTCCATGTCGATACCGATAGTTATCTTTATGTTTCAAAGATTACATGATTCATTTATTTTTCTGTATTTTTTCTTTAAAACATTTGTACATTTTGCTCATTTCATATTGAAAGACGAGGGTTGAAGTACATGTAATGTAAATTGAGCGAATCGTAACATACTAAAAAGAAATCCAGATTTGTTGATTTGTTTTTTATTGTGTTGATACATGTAATTCATTGAGTCTGCTCAGAGTCTGGAAGATGTTTACAGCAAGGAACGCACACTTTCACCAGAAAATCAAAAATTACATGATTTTGAAAAAAGAAAAAGAATGAGAGCGAAGAAGAAAAAGAGGGTGCATTGGAATACATTCATATTAATAAAATATGATATGGAAAAGAAAGAGACTGGGAGAGAGATTGAGAAATAGTCAATGAACAGTTTTGAATGAGTATGATACCAGGGGGTGTTTCACAAAGATCCTAAGTTGAACTAATCTCTAATTTTGACTTAGAAATTATGAAAAGCTGTTGGCATCTATTAAAATAGTTTGTAAAAGTTATTTTAAAAGGCATGAAATGTTAATTCAAATCATTCATATTTTCTTTTATCAAGGAGATTTTATGTTCTTGATGTGGAATTTATGAAAATTCTAAAATAATTGCATTTTTTGATTAAAAAAAAATAATTCAGGCTACAAATGGCTCTCCATAATTTTTAAGTCCAACTTTGGATCTTTGTGACCCCGCCCCCCCCCCCCCCCCCCCCCCCCCCCCCACCCCAGGGCACTGACAGTATAGGTGGGCCTGGGTGTTTTGAAGGGGGCATTGGGGCAAGTATATGTCAAAAATCTGTGATGAGCAAGCAAAGAATTAAGGACCTCCCTTTTGTATTAATGATTTTGACTGGTTAACAAGGGGAGAAAGAATACTGAATAGCACTGGACAGTTACATTTTAGGAGAGTGGTCAAATATGTAAGAAAGAATGACAAATGATAAAGTGAGATAAACTGAAATCAATATTTTTGAAAAACTATATTTTCTTCTCTCAAAATTTATATAGTCAGCACTTGTTGCCTTAATTTGCAGCATGGAGACAGCTTATCTCCCCAAAGTTTGCTTTTCAAATCAGTATAGGCCTTATTAATATATTTATGGATTTGTTTATACATGATATTTGCAGAGTTGAAATAATTTAAATTGTCTCATTAATAGTTTGATCCGTCATTTTGGAATAATTTGGATGAAAACTGAACAGTTTTATCAGAATAAGGAATGAGATGGGAAAAGTGATAGGATGGAGCAGGAGGGAAAGAGCGGAAGGGAGAGAGAGAGAGCTAGAGAGAAATGGGGGGGGGGGGGGCAGAAGTAGCGATCATGTCTGAAGGCATCCATCCAATAATTAAAATTTCCCTTGGTATCTTGCCCGTATCATGGGATTTAAGTAAATAGCGCCATCTCTTTAAATTAATGTATGTCCACCAAAAAAAAAGTAAACTTGACATGTCCTAACATTTTAATGTTCAACTCGCCTACCCCCTCCCCTCCCCCATTTTTGTTAATCCTCTATTTGTTGTTTCAAAACTGTGGGAAAAAATGTGATGCACATTGTAAGACCACGAATATGTAGTTTAAAATATATAAAATGGAAATGGGATAACACAGGACCTAACTATAGGCTATAGGCCTATATAAACGACCATCTATAACTGATGAAACTATTTCTAAGAGAAGGTCCACTGTGTGATTATAAAAATGGCAAATCCTACTCTCATATCTTTCTAAAAAGCATATTTTTGTGAGCCGTGTTTACGTTATTTGCGCCTACTATGCCTGGGGGTATATGGGTGAGGGGGGGGGGGGGGGGAGTAAACATGTTTAAGTTTTTGAGAGAAAACTAACCTCATTAAGGGCTCATGCAAGTATATATTTGACAAAATAGTTATTTCGCGATCAAAGTGGGCTTGAATGTAAATACTACAAAAATACCATTTTTTTTCAATAATTATAAATTTATGCCTGTAGATATGTGTAAATTATGATATTGTTTTACTTTATTTCTTGTCAGATATATTCAAAGTTTGTCTAATAAACTATTTAGTATGATATAAGACTAACTATTTGTAAACATTCGGAACCACTTGCTACCCGTAAATTAGCGGAAGGACATGCCGGTGGACTGATCTTTTCCTCCCGCTTCCGAAGTTCAAGTATCCTATTACCAGAGACCAGTTACATTACCAGATCCGTAACTTGTGACTGCCAGGAGTGTGTATTATTTGGGTAAGTAAACTCGTTTTTGGATCTTTTTAACTCTTAATTTTGCACTAAGTTAACTCTTTATAAATGATGTCCGAGTTCGGCTTCAGCAACGCTCAGCTCCCCCCAGGCCCCAGTCACTCCCAGTCGCCAGGCCCAGCTCCCTGTGGCTGTGGCAGTGTATGGAATAGTAAGTGACCCATGCCATTGCCGTTAATCTAGTACCATTCATTTGGACATTGTCGTGCGTGGAGAAATGCGACCGTGACCGCGCGTGATATGACTGCTTCCAATAGAATTCAAATTATACCAATCCAGATACAATTTATGAATGAATGAATGGTTTGCTAATTGTTATGAATGAATGGTGGTGGTTATTTTACCTGACTGCTAAGAAAACATAAAATGCTTGTATAAACAACCAGACGGCCGACGGCTTTAGGTCCTCTTCAAATTTGAGAGACCTGGTAATGAGGATTAATGCCTTACCAAAGGGCACTAGCGCATTGCCTTGGTTTCGAACCCGGGTCACCGGATTACGAGACCACTGCTCTACCGATTGAGCTATTGCGCCTCCTCATTTATGGCATCTGACTATCAAAGTGGCCTAAACACAGTGATTAAAGGCACACTGTCCTACTTGTAGCTACTTGCTCCCTCTATATAGAAAACTTCCCCAATCGGTGCCTGTTGGTCCCCCATGATCCTCTTTTTCTTATGTTAAATGAGAGCTGAGTTAATGAGATAGCCACCTGTCACAGTGACCTCGCTGGCTCACTGGGTGGTCCAATCCCTTCTAGCTGAAGTAGTTAAGCCTACCTTTAACCGTTGTTAATAACAGTTTGTCAAGAAGAAAATGTTCTTAAGATTTGAAATTCATCATGATTCAGATTTCACAGCCAAGGTCAAAATTAAAAAGCGATTTTAAAAACCCCTGAAAACTAGCCATTTTCTTTGGTTGATGGTCGATTTCAAGAAATTTAAAATCTTTTGGCCCAATTTTTATAAACAAATATACATTGTATACCAATTTTGTCATTATTTAATCATTCTTATTTTTATTTTACTTTTCTGAAAGTAAGAATTAAGGAATAGATCAATGACAAGTAAGTCTAAAAGATATTCGCAAGTTTTTTTGTGGACGGGCCGCTGCCTTTTTTGCAGTTGTCTGCTTCCTTCTAGCCTGAAGTTTGTTGAAGAGTGTAACTATCACAGATTTTTTTGATAGTTTGTCTGAAAACTAAAAGGAAAGTCCACCCTGATATTAATTAAGCTGTTTTTAATAGAACCAGAATGATGAGAGAAACAGGTCAGTGAAAGTCTGAGCAAAATCGTATTAAAAATAAGAAAGGTATGAATTTAAAAAGTTGTGATCAATCAAACACAAATTGGCAACTCTGTGATGTATCTCGTGAGCTCCCCTCCCATTCGCTCTGTACTATAAAAAAATATAAAATTTATATTTTCCCTTGAGAAAAATTTCAATCATATAAAATGCACTGTACTACAATTATTGCAATGTATATTTCTAATACATCCCAGTTGCTGAAAGTACAGCCACTTACTGTAGGAAGTCATATATGGTTAAAGTCATCCATTTTACAAGGCTATCCTAGATAATGTTGACTCTGTACATTTATTTATTTACTGATATCAATCTTATTAACAAAAAATATGGAACATGAAATAAATTCTAGTGAATATGTTTGTATAATTCTTTGAAAAATGAAAGCCTATACTTCTAATTCTATAACATTTGTGTATTTTTTTATTGGGTAAGTAAATTGAACTTGAAGTACCAGTAAAATGTAGGCCTACGCTTATATTCTCAAGACGACCATCCTTGTAATTGTCAATACAGCTGCATGGTCATGCCTGCTATGATATTTTGTGGCTTGATGAATATTTGATTGATTCCTAATTGAAAAATATAATATCATACATCTGGATTAACCATCCATCAAACAACATGACACCAGATTACATTCTCTGTAAAGTGAAGAACGGTAGAACCTGTAAAGCCCGTTCATAATTCTCAAGTTCATATGTACAAAACTGTAAAACCCATCAAGACGAACACTGGAGACATGTATTGTAAATAGAGTTATGTAATAATTATTCATTTATAAATGCACCAGCAGTAAATTCTTTTCAAGATTAAAAACAAACAAATGGTCTTCACGTACATGTAGCATTTCCATTAGTTTGGCAGTACCTGTAAATATTTCAAAATGCACAAAGTGTCAAAGTGAGACTTATGCAATCTGCGTATAATTTAAGAGATCTGTGAAAATATTTGGGGTCATTTGTACCATGTGCTATCTACAAACAGGTTTATTATGAGGGAACACACACACACGGTGTCTTGCATTGAATGGCATACTGCCAAGGAGCTGGACTTCCTGTAGAGGGAATTAATGTCTGGTTAAATGATGTCTAGGGTTTATTATCAGTGGTATGGAACCTACTAGTTATGTCAGATGTTAGGGTTAGCAATAAAAGCAGTATGAAATAAAATGCACCACGATTGCAACACAAATAATATATCATACATCGTTTTTAATTAAAATGACTAACTGAACAACAACAAATTCAGGGGAGCAAAAAGGGATTTGCATGTTGCTTTGAAAAGCTCAAAATTCCCCTGGAAATTTGTTTGAAAAGGAGGCCTGATAAGAGAAAGAGCTACCATAATGTAAACATGATATCAAATGTACCAATGGTAAAACATTTGCATGAAATGTCTCATGTGAGAGAAGCCATATCTGCTTCATGGTATGCCCTTTTCTGCTGCTTATTTTTTCTTAACCTATCGCCTACAGGGAATGGGTGGTCCCTGTATAAAACTCTATGGGAATAACAGAATTACAGTAATCAAAATGGGTTAAGTGTTTATTCTTGTAGACCTGTGCAATTGTACATGTAGAACTTGTGCTAAGAGGCTAGTACTAATGATTATGTAACAGTTACTTACTTGTACAGGCTCAGTATTCAACACTACTATGTGAGTAAGCAAGACAACAATTAAATTGCATCAGTTGTACTAGTACAGGAATGCTTACAATGCATTTCTTAAAGCTTATCTGCCATAGTTTACAGGAGGGATTAGACTGCCCTGCAAGGTCACTGGACAGGTGGTTATCTCATCAACTCAGCTCTCAGTTAACATAAGAAAAAGAGGATCATGGGGGACCAATGGTCACCGTTTAGGCATTGTTTGTTATATAGAGGGCGCAAGTAGTTACAAGTAGTGCAGTGGGCCTTTAAACCCTGACCTCAGCTTTAGAGGATCTATTTATATAACAAGGAGGATAACAATGAATAGGATATTGTACTTTTTAAAACACTGGTATCATTGATCAAAGTTGATCAAAGACCAGCACATGCAGGAAGTATGAACATATCCTTCAGTTCTAAAAAACCTTCAAGAAAGTGCAATGATCTATTGTGTATATCCATGTCGGCTGGTTCTTTAATTTGCAGTTGCTCATGTATAATCTTTTCAACTGACAACGTGTCCATTTTAACAATTAAAAAAAAAAAATCAGTTTTATTAAAAAAACATACTAATTGTCATGAATCATGATGAATGTGAAATTGTGAATTGTCAGTTGTAATTGCATCAGGTATATTTATAGAACTAGAAGAGTGAAAACCACAATCATGCCTACTAAATTTAGCAGTGACATACATGTACATGTATACATGGACCAGGGCAAACTAACATACCCTGCATGGACCATCATAAACGGTTTTCACTCTCACAGAAGTGTTTGCACACGGTAGTCTGCTGGCACAAACTCTAATTTGAAAAACACAATTCCATAAAATATTTAGCTGAGCCTTGCTCTGTCAGTCTCTTGCTATGTCAGGAGCAGCTATAGTACAGGGCCTACGTGTATGAGGCGTGGTACACTATGCAGTCCATATGTGCATGGCTCAGATCAAGGGTACCCTTTACTGACTTCAACTTCATATGGAGATAATATGAAATCGGTTTCCCTACAATGTTTACAAACATTATTAATGTGATGCTAATAGTGTGAGGAATCTTACCAAACCATTAATTATGGCTTGTCATGGTTTTGTTTTGCACTAGCACGCATAATGTCATGAAAAATGCCCATATTTGGGCATTAAAACGTTACACGGGAAGCATGTGTATTTTTCATCCCAAATTAACAGTATTTTATCATATATTTTTGTCATGATTTTTAAATGAAATGAAAGAATGCCATCTCTAGTTGATTTCCAGTGTGTTTCATTCACTGATCCTCGGTGTTGAATATTTTTAATTGCTGTTTGAACATTAATGAATCGTACATAACCTTGGTGTCCGCCTGTTGACCAAAATTTTGTGGAAAAAAATAAAATGAAAGAATAAGCCTCATAATGATAAAAATGTAATATATTGATGAAATAATTACACAACAATAGAACAGAATCAAAAATTTGTACTCCCATGATTAAAATATCATTTTGAAAACAATAATGTAACCTAGCAAATTTTGGTGTCCTGTCCTGTTATGTACATGCACATGAAGCTCACAGTTTGATTAAAAAAGAAAAAAATGTTATTGTACTTGAAATGAAAAGTGCCTTCGTGGGCGAAATAAAAAATATATACTTCGCCAGTAATTCGTCCAAACGCGCCGCAATGCAGGCAAAGTTCCTTCACGATCGGCCATTTTGTTCTGTGTTATGTACAATCACTGTCACAAGCTCGAAAGCAGTATCATTGAATTCGATCAACTTTTGGCGATGGAAACTTGTCAGTGTTATCTGTGTAAGGTTTGCAATGGATTCTGAGATTTGGACATGAGGATGAAGTTACAGTGGTTGAGATTGGGAAAAACGTGATGCATTGTACATAACTTGGTGTCCGTGTTTGTACATAACTTGGTGTCCGTATTTCTGTTTTAACAATATAACTGTAACTTAATGGTGATTTTTTTATATAATTTACTTAAAATTTGTTATAATAATTCCATTTACAAACAAAATATCCAATAGTTTACTTACAGTGGTTGAGATTGGGAAAGATGGGCAGCATTGTACATAACTTGGTGTCCATATTTTTACATGTACATAACTTGGTGTCCATATTTCTGTTTTAACAATATAACTTATTATATTTGCACTATATGTAACTTAATGGTGGCAACTTGTTTTAGTTACTTTAAATTTGTTATAATAATTCCATTTACAAACAAAAAATCCAATAGCTTACAAATTATGATTCATTTTTTAGTGATACCAGGCATAAGGTGGACACCGAGTTATGTACAGGTATAGTTTGTGATGAGTAGCATTTAATGCAAATAAATAGAATTTGAGCGGTTAAGTGAAAAAAGGAAAATATGTGCATGTGTGTTGCATAGCTCTCTATAACATAAAACATTAGCAAGAGGATATATATGCACAGATAAGAATGTGAGGAGAAAGTTTGTGTGTTACAAACTCATATGCGTTGTACATAACTCGGTGTCCACTTTGGTTTTTGCACTATTTTGAGAGCTTTTCCTCAACATCTTGATTTATCAGTTGTATTTTACTTACTTTATGATACACCTTAAAATACAAATCAGTTTGTTTAAAAAAAGTGAGATCTACACAGAAATAACTGCATGAAGTGGACACCGAGTTATGTACAATGAATTTGTGACAATGTGAACTTCGGAGGCTGATTGATAGCATGTAGAAAATTCTGTATGCTCCAATACTTTTGGTGTGTGTTTTGCGATGTTCAAGGTCTATAGTTATGATATTACCAAGGTATGGCAATGAGTTTCAAATTTTACCTGCAATGTAACACTTGGGTACCCTTGATCAGAGCTATGCACATATAGTCTCACAGATCAGACACCTTTTTTCAAACTTTTTCAGATACAAGGGTTTTGCCTCCAAGCTGTTTGAGACTGCATGATTATTTTTGATGACTGCAAGATACCTTCCTGATCAAGCTGGCACTAGACAGATTTTCAGCTCCGCATCTCTTTAAAAAACATTAACGTAAGTGATGAATTATTGTGTTGTTTTTGAAAGTTGAACTAAACTAATGTTTCCAGGGTTGGCAATTAACTTAAAGAAAAGTACACTGTATGTTTAGTTGTTGGACTTGGTTTGAGGAATGAGATAATATTCATTGATTTAAATCTCTGATTAATAAAAAATCATCATGTGACTCAGCATGGATTTTGTATTAGTCTTTTTGCTGTATTGATTTTGTGAAACAAGTAATGAACAAGTATCTTCCAGCAAGTATGGACTAAATTCCACAGCTTTGTTCAGGTGTGAATTAACAGAAAATTATAATTTTCATATGAATTTACTACACAGAGAACAGATACTAAAATGAGGAAATTAATTCAGCATGAAAATATCAGGATCGCTAACATGCAAACATATGGTTTTGAAGGTTGATTTACAAGGATATTTCCATATTTTCAATGCTGTAGAGTGAGGCAATGCATATAACAGGTGATGTTGTGTACACTCATTACATACCGGTACTCTATTTTTTGTATTTCCTGGTTTAATCTTGTATGATATTAAAAACATTGAAACATATTTTTAAAAATTGTTTTGACAAGGTCAGTTTAAGGTAATACAAAGTTTTGGTATTGGGTCATGAATACATTGTATGGTTCAAATGAACATATACGATCCTACAATATTGAATGATTGTTGGCGCGGTTGAAACTGATTCTAAAGTTATGAAATTGTAAATAATAAACTCTTTGTGTTGTAAAGCTCCCTCTCAAGGTCAAGATATTAATTAAGCTATAAAACGATGTTTTTTTTTACTAAAATCGACCGATTAGCTATTCCCGTTTGGATATTATATATCGCAACTAAATATTCTGAGATTTTCATGGTCGCAGCTACCATTGTACGGCCGTATGCGCTATTTGAAATTTGTCGAAGTTTACCGGGAGCACCAGTAAATTTTTATATTCAACTTTTCTCGAAAGAAAAAGTGTTTTAGGGGCTAAAATTTCTAGTGCTTATCATATTGTACATCCACAAGGGCACCCAAATATATCCAAATTGTAAAGAATCACTATCCACCCGATTTTCAAAATTTCCCAAAGTTTGTATTACCTTTAACATGACAGCTAACCCTGCCTACATGTAGGTATATGATTTTTGTAAGATACAGCATTCAAAATAGAGAGGGACCATGATTCTTTCTAAGGTTTCATTCAAAACGATTCCCAAACAGGTTTTGTTGTATGATGTTTCTTAATAGGACATTCAGACTACAACATTTTAATTACTTATCGTATAGCTACAAGACACATGTAGCTATACGCTGAATGCAGGTAGTCTGAACTGTCTGAAAGGAGGTGTGCCTTGTACCTGTAAACCAAACAAACTTAATGATTGTTTTAATACTCACATCATGGACCTACTAAGTATTAGGTCCATGCTCACATTCTACAAACGGTTTAGAGTGTTTCTTTCAAAATTTACAGGCCCTAAAGGGTTTCAGTTGTCAAGTACATAATCCATGCACGATACAAATTGTCTTGTTCCTGTCAATAGAGGTTTAAAGAGTTTACGCTTGGTGATTCATCCAGGGGCTCCCTGATTCATCGTCGCAATTTTCACGTATACATACAAGATCGGTGATTCATTCAAAACTAGGATGCACCCATGCCAGAAATGGGAAAAAAGGGAGAAAAGCCAAGATCAATCCTCTAACAACAAACAACCTGTTCCGATATCTGCATACATATTGTGCTCTTGTACTTGAACTTGAAGTGCAGTAGAATTTAAAATACAAAGAGTTTTGCTAAGGAGTAATTGCTTCGTTTTGCTCAACATTGTTACTAAATATTTGCATAAAACTTGGGTTATTGATCAGAGGTTGAAGGCAAAGATGTCAGTTTTATGTAAGTTTTAAAACATTTTCTTCTGCTCTGACCTTGAGTACATATAATTGCATGTCATGCACTAAATGCTGTATGTTTAGCTTGTGTTGTACAAGTTTATCTTTGAGTTTGTGCAAACTAACTTTTTTCCAACAACTAATGTTCATTATTTTCCCACAAAAGCCATTTTGAAACCCTTTCATTTTGAGGGAAGTTCTAAATGAGTATTGTCTTTCAAATGCCGTTTGAATTTAACCTTTTCATTTTTTTACCTGCAAAAGGGACCTTGTACCTTATTTTATTTTTATTTTTATTTTTGTTGTGGGGGGGGGGGGAGGGGCTGGTTCCATGCAGATGTTTAGAATCAAGCTTGGCCTTTTGTAGTTTACATATAAGAGTATTAAAATGGAAAATATTATGTACAATACCTTGTTTATGCTTGTTAGCTTGAATGATATACCCGGTAGACCCCAGAATTAAAGGTTCCTCTTGAGATCCGATAGACAGAAATGAACATGTTTGAAACCTTTAATAACTAGTCATGTTGTGTATCAGCTATATTAAAGATGTATTCATGTACTACATTAAATTATTCATGAATGTATACTGTAAGTAGCATGATGTCATTATCCCCTGTGGGCATCACTCAACACCGTGGAGTGTGAAATGAAATCAGATACAGCTTGTGTGCATTAAATGAGATTATGCTACTCTTTTTAGCTGCCTGCCTCCATATTATTTTTCTGAGGGAGCATGAAATGATTTATGTACAGTGATGATAGTAAGGCTTACTGTCATAATGGAATAATGGAAATGAATGTGTCCTAGACCCCTGTTACACATAGGTCTGAAAGTGGACTGAGGCCGGCCCCGGAGTCGGCTCGACGTATGTGTAACACCAACTTTTTTCGAAAAGCCGGACTGAGGCCAGGTGGACTCAGTCCACCTCTGGATGTGGTTTGAGGCCGGCCTCAGTCCCGCAATCGGTATGTGTAACACCAAAGTGGACTCGGGGCCGGCTTATAAGCGGAAGTGACGTAACCTGTCATCATTATCAACATAATACATCGGGCGCGCTTGCCACCTTCTCTTATGTTATTCTTTGTTTTTATCATTCTATCACTCTCTCTTTCTGTCTTTCCTTATGTTATTCTTTGTTTTTATCATTCTATAACCTTCTCTTTCTGTCTTTCCTTATGGTATTCTTTGTTTCTTCCTTCTTTCATCTTCTCTTATGTTATTCTTTGTTTTTATCACACTTTCTCTTTCTGTCTTTCCTTATGTTATTCTTTGTTTTTATCATTCCATCACTTTCTCTTTCTGTCTTTCCTTATGTTATTCTTTGTTTTTATCATTCTATCACTCTCTTTTTCTGTCTTTCCTTATGTTATTCTTTGTTTTTATCATTCTATCACTTTCTCTTTCTGTCTTTCCTTATGTTATTCTTCGTTTCTTCCTTCTATTACCTTCTCTTATGTTATTCTTTGTTTTTATCATTCTATCACTTTCTCTTTCTGTCTTTCTGGAGTCTGCCCCAACATCAGCTCGTGAAAAGGCGACGTGAGGCCGGCCTATGTGTAGACGCAAAATTGCGGGCCCGAGATCATGTGTAACAGGGGTTTGATGATCTCGAGGCGGCTTCAAATTGCAGGTGTGAGGCCGCCTCCGGGGCCCGCTTTAAAAGCCGACGCATGTGTAACAGGGGTCTAATTCTTCTTGCGGATTTGGACACATTGAAAAAAGATGTTTCCTTACAATATATAAAGTTCTTCCATTCTTACAGGAGCTACACAATAACAAAAGAAAATGCAGAGTAAATACAGTGGAGACCATGACTCTGAATTTGAATACCAGTACTTTTCACTTCTCAAGTGCCTGCTTCTCGACTTTGAGAAGAAGACAAATTTGGAACAGCCTACCATATATTTTGTTAGTATAACTGCTACTTGAAACTCAGAAGCATCCCTACACACGAAGAGCCTACTTTTTTTTATTATCAGTACTTATGTATTACACGGCTTTGGATTTGAGTTAAATAAAATAGTTCATGCAATTACCGTATTTGCCGGCGATAAGGCCGCAGCGCCGTATAGGCCGCACCCCCGATTTTGACATTTAAATTTTTTTGTTTTTGTTTTGTTGTTGTTGTTTTGTTGCCGAAAACCCACGCGGGGAAGGACCTTCATTTAACATCGAGGCGCAGTTAAGGGCGCTGATTTGTGCTTGTAAACTTGTCACAAATAATAGTAACAATGTCGTTTTTAGAAGAATGTGTAAGATCATTAATGTGAATTAAAAACAATAGAGTACCAGGTCCTATGATAGAACCTTGTGGTACACCATTTGTTATATAAAAACAATTGAGGAATTATTATTATAAACTACATATTGAGATCTATTAGAAAGATTACTTTCAAACCAAGATGACAGACAAATTTTAGTGTTGTTGTAGTTTCCGAGTGGTGAGTCAACACACTGATTACTGAGCTGGGAGACATTGCCAGGCATAGCGCCATAAATCGAAAAACTAAAAAAAAAAAAAATTACTCTTTCGCGGCATAGGCCGCACCCCGACTTTTTGATATTTTCTCTTCCAAAAATACTGCGGCCTTTACGCCGGCAAATACGGTACTAGATTTGGCAATGTGCCACGCAGAGGGAGGAAAGTATATCAAGCGGTTAATGATAATTAATTACTGGGTAATGAGCTAATTATGTGTTTTAATGGATCTGATTATAGACCTGTACTTGAGCACTGTTCGAAAGGAAATACAAAAATTGCATTTGTTTATTGAAATTGGTGTCGGGGGGGGGGGGATGCCCCACTCAATTTAATAAAAATTGTTTTTGCAAAATTGGAATTGTTAAAAACCTTGGCATCAAATATTTTAAAGGTTGTGATGAAACCCCTTTTTAGTGTGTGGAACATGTATGTGAAATTATTTTGAAGGGTACATATTTTAGAGTTATGGATAGATTTAAAAAGAAAAACCAAAACAACCTAGAAAAAAGCAAAAGTATGCGAATTCCCCCCTTTCAATTTATTTGGCAAGGGATTTTAAAGGGTAGCAAGGTGAAAAGGTTTAGAAAGTCGACACAAAGGAATTTGATGTCTGATCCATAACATTTGGCTTTATTTCATGAAAGATAATAGGGTTCATGGTAGGTTTCGGTTGCTATTGGATTTGGGGGTTAGGTTGCTGGATGGGGTTGAGGTTAGTGCTGAAGCGATGGTTGATGTCAGGAATTTCTGAGTAGTGTCAGAAATCAACCACAGAGCAAATTTGCTGGGGAAGAAATATAAAATAGCCATTTATGTCATACTATCATCTTCCAACTTTATAGTGGCAAGATATATTTGACAACACCCCTTCCCTTAGGCTTATATAAGTCTGAAATATGTTTTGATTCTATATATGTTCTTCTTTGCATTTACAAGCAAGATTACTGGAGAGATTCATGTTTATATTGATACATTTATGTTTGCAATGATGTTGACAGACAGTGATGTTATAATAATCAGAAAGAATTCTGTCTGAAACCAGAAGAAAAAATACAAAAATACACCCGTCAGTTGCTTTTCTTCACAAAGAGTTCCATACTGGCTACTCCATAGTCTAGATAATCTCCAAACTTGAGATCGAACAGAGTATGGATTACTTTGAAGTTGATCCTAGCGGGCTGACTAGTCTGCAGACACAGACTCTTAGTCTTATTTGACACATTACCATAATTCCTAAAGCCTTGAGCAGAGCCTAGATCTGTCAGTTTGTGGCTGAGTCCTTATCTGGAGCAGCTTAAGTACAGAGCCCACTGTAGTCTCATGTTGCAGACATTGTTATTCACAATAATAATAATAATAATAATAATAATAGTCTGGATTTATAAGGTGCTCAATAGGGAACACCATCTCTAAGCATTTTACAGATATCATTACCCCGGTCATCGGATTCATTCACGCACAATGTGCACCATCTCCACTCCCTGGGGAGTATTCTTACCATGTATGGTCACTGTGAGGGCATAGGTAATTACTAACACAAATGCTTTCATCATCCTATCTGCCCCCCATTTCTCTCGGGTATTGAGTGTCAAATGTAGTTTAATGCCTTGCCAAAGGATATTAGTGCCATGTCGGGGATCGAACCACGACCTTTGAATTTCAGGTCAAGTGCTTAAACCACTGGACTACCACACTTCTACTTACTGACAAGGGTCTGTACCTACAGACTACTGGCTGACTGTGCAAAGGATCAAGGTCAATTATCATGTATACTTTACATACATGCAAAAATGTAGATCATGGAGAGCGTTTAGACCTAAAACCCTTGAAATTGTTTCATATGAGAGTATGAGACAGAAAGTATGTCGCTTTTACATGTATGTTAATACAGGTTGCAGAACAGATGGTGGAGTTGTGGGAGATCCTAGCCTCCCTGAGCTGTATGGCAGTGTGAAACGGCTGGTTCCATCTCATTGATTATGATACCTATATTAATGAGGATATAATCTGGTTTAGGACAAAAGGTATTGGATACAAGAAAATCAGTACTGAAAGCTCATTACCATATATATCGATGTGCACCATACATTTTCTGTGTTCATTAATTCATTTTTAAGGGTTTAATTGAGGCTTACAGTACAGATTTGCCCAAGGTAAACCACTGTGTTTAAACAAAAAATGATGACATGATAAAGAGTACAGCGATTCACATTTCTGTATTTTACAAAACAGAGCCAAATGAATACACCAAGGACATTTGTTATGTGCCATTTACATTCACTAATTACTCATATTTTTGGCGGCAGTTCAGATATGCTACAATATTTAAAACCACATTTTGTCTGTGTGGACAAATTTAAATATGAATGGCAAGTACTAGAGATGAAAACAGTAGATGCTGGCAAAAACGATCCTTCAGGTACTCATTGAACTGTGTGTTTTAAGATACAGAAATATGGAGTACAGTATGCTTACGTGTGATAAAACTCTTTAAAAATTGTGTCAGTTTACCTCAACATACATTACATGTATTTGCTCAAGGCTAGGGTTTGTTGTTGATATGCGACCAGCCCACCAGTGACAAGTAGAATGACTAATTAACGCAAAATTCTTTTGTTATCAGGAATCTAAGCAAAGTAAATATTGAAACTCTGTCATTTAGATTTATTGTTGACATGTGTCACTTTGATAACATTGATGTAGTCAAACATTGTAAAGATTTTTGTTTTGTTTTGTTTCTCTTCACTCATCATATGTGTATAATATACATTGGCCCCACATTACTTACATAATTTTTTAAAAATAAAGTGCTACTTTAATACAGGGAAGAAAAGTTTGCTATATTGCGTAGCAGGCGCACCATTGCCATTCTATTTAGGGGTAGGAATCGTTGGACGTCACCTGCATAATTTTGAAATATCGGGTTGTTGAATTTAATATTATGGCTTGCAGCAGGTATGTAAGAAAATTGTATTTATATCAAAGAAAAGAAAATATGAGAATGGTAAAAAGGGAATGAGTGGGAAAAGAGAACAGAAAAGGAGAAATTGTACCAGACTACCGGTATTGAATGAATAGAAAAAAAATAGTGCAGCAGAACAGTGGCATTGCTCTTATCACAATTTTTTCCCCTTGTGATTGAGCAATTGTATCATTATCATAAGGATCTAGAATGCACAATAGATTTTATTTATAATTTCAGGAATGGTTCATGTAATTTGATTGCTTTACAACTAGGTATTTGTATAACAATACAATGATAAATGATGAATGATATGCTTGTGGTAAGGGTATTGTGAGCAGATTGATGGATAACCATATGGGATAACCCTCTTGTTCAGAATGTGACTAAAGAATTCATAAATGATTTATTGCACCTGTAATGTAAAATGCCTTTCATAGGGGGAAAAGAAAAATAAAGAAAGAAAGAAGTAAATGATTTCCTACTTGTCAATAGTTTAATATTATAAAACCCAGTTGAAATATTCAGTTTCAGTGTCTGGTTGTTGAGTACATGCATTCATAAGAACAATGTACATTGTACACATGTGGAATACCATAAAACTATTATGAGTCTTGTTTAAAAACATTTTTAGCTTACACCCAGTAAATAAAGATTGTGTGCTGATCTGTGTTTGAAAACAAGTCAGAAAAAATCTTGGAACCAGCAGGATTTGAGTGAATGAGTCTGTAGTAGTCTGTACCCTGGATTGTATAATTGGCATGCACAAAAAAAGGATATTTATTTGCAGTTGATTTGCACAACGCTTAAAAAGAGGACTAGCAGGAAAAAAAATTGATCAAGTTACACCTGCATTTGTAAAGTGTATACCGGTACTCAGTATTTCTCTTTTCTGTATTGTGTGAAATTCAATAGAAGTGTAAATAAAAATACAGGTTATAATGACAATACAAAAATCATGGACTGGGAAACAAATTCTATTGTAGTCTGAACTTGCAGACTTTATAAAACTAATAACTGAGCATATAAGGCCAATTGAGGCCACTTGCCCATTAATACTAGTTTGCAGGCACAAACCCTGGTCAGTCTTAAAAGAGTCTTAAAAGAGAGTCTGCACTATAAGACTACCATAGGCCACGTACTATAGCTGCTCCTGACACAACCAGTAGGTAGCTGGGCTAGGCTTCTCTCAAGGCACAATGATTTTTTGATAAAGTGTCAAATTAGGGTCTGTGCTTGCAGACTGCATTAATACTGCAGGGCTTCACACCTACTTTTTGGAAATGGGTTCAGATTGAACTTGTTTCAGTCTGTATGCAGAAGCCGTACATGTAACAAATATCAATTGGGGGGGGGGGGGGGTCATCGATTTTAGGCACCCATGTGTTCTGGGTGCTGGTTAGTGTTGACACTGTCGAGCCGTACAGGTTGTATAATGTATATACATGCAAATGTACATAAAGCAAAAGTTACATGTGCAGTATATTATACTACTATCCATATTTCAAGTTCAGGTGAAGCTACAATATAGTCCTAAGATTTGTTACTAGGTCTTTACAGCAAATAGTAGATTATGTAAAGAGTTTTTGCTTGCAATGTAGTTCAGTATGTACCGTAGACTACTTCCGTGAAATCAATCAATCTTATACAAGGTCAATGACAGTGTGTTGTCTGAGTGTGAGATGGATGGCCTACATAGGCTGTGATATATATCTGATTGAGGAAGGAAACATGATCAGGGCTGACAGGAGAAAGTAGATCTTTTTTTACCCCACTATCTTCCCCTCCCTACCCCCCCCCCCCCCTCCCCTCTGTCCGAACTAGAAACTGTTTGATACCTGAAACTATCGAAACTACACACAATTTTTAACAGCTTAACTTTAACTGCAATAATGGATGGATAGTTGTAGGCTTTATGTCTTGTTTTCCTTGTTATGGATAAGGATTGGTAATACTAAATATTTATTACGTATATGATTATTTTAGGCTTTGCTATTCCCATCCATGTTACACATTTTATTATACTTTTGATATATTTGATGTATTGGTCCTGAAATTCTAGACTTAGATTGTGAAACTGATATTTAAAGCCTCTACATTTTAATATTTGCTGTGGCAAAGGTTAAAGACGGTAGCAATACATTTGTAAAGTGACATTTATCAAATTGAAGAGCTGTCTCACGTGCCTTTGCCAGTAAAAGTAATGGTAGATTTGAAAAAAATTCTAGACCGAGATTGTGAATTTGTGATCTCTGAAGCCTCTACATTTTAATATTTGCTATGGCAAAATTGAAGACCGTAGCAATACATTTGTAAAGTGACATTTATCAAATTTGAAGAGCTGCCTCACTAGCCTGTGCCAGGAGGAATAATGGTAGATTTGAAGACAAACAGACTCGAGAGAAAAAGATTGGAAGAGAGAAGATCAAAGATCAGGCTCATTTGTCAGGAGCAGGGGTATCTCTGCATTAGCGTTAGTGGTTCTTGTGGTCTGTGTGTACCGTTGTCATAGTAACCGGATGATTCAACCCTTGGAGGCTGAGGCATGATACTCTCCTCCCCACACCATGGCTCACTTGTTGTTGTTATGGATAATGATTGGGATACAATTGATGATGGTGCCTGCAATGTAATGATGTGGTTGTAGTGAATTTTGATGAATTTCATGCCAAAAGTTGATGGTGGAGGTTGAAGTGATGATGGTAATGATTAAAGATTTTTACTTTGCATGGCTGGTGATAAATTGTAATGTTCATTGCATAGAGCTTAACTGATGGAGATGATGACGAAGTTGATGATGAAAAATGATGATGATGATGAATAATGATGATGATGATGATGATAATGATGATGACAAATATGATGAATGATGTGGTTATAATGATGATGGCTATGAGGATGATGATGATGATGGTAGTGGTGGTGGTAATGGTAATGGTAATGGCTGTTGTTATTATTATAGTGATGATGGTGGGGGTAATAATGGTGGTAGTTATGATGGTGATGAAGACAATAGTGACAATTACGATGATGGAGAATGGGAAAGTGATGATGGTGGTCATGGTGATGGTAGTTATCATTCTATTGGCAATATGGATCAGTAATGATTAGGGTAATCATGATGATGATATTGAGTGTGATGGTAATGAGTAAAATAAAATGACTTTATTGGCAATGAGAATCCCCCATCTGTAGAATGTTTGCTGCTGTTTTTAAATGACCAATATCTCAGCGATAATGGGTTTTGACAGTAATGAGATGGAAATTACAATGTCATAGTCTGTCATTGAAAACTAATAAAAGCTATTAATGTAATGAGTGTATGTCCTCAGCCGATCTTCTTCTGTAGAGTGTGAAATTTCATCAATATATTTACAAAATTATTATACTCTAGCTATATTTTCACCATGTACTTTTTATAATGCCATCATTATTAAACAGGACAAGCAATTAGGAAATGGAAAAGCTTGATGACTTTGTGAAACGAATACCAATAATTACCTGAAAGGTTCTACATGTACAGCACGTGCTCGACCGCTATTAAGTGTCGTCTTTCTACCCATGCGCATGCCATCAAAGCCAATTACTCTAATCACATAATGATGATAATCCATATATCCTTCACCATTAAACCCATCATTTAAACCAGTTTCCATTAATATCTCTGTGTATTACTCTTCATTATATTTCTCCATGAAATATTCATTATTCTCCTCCACCAATTACTACCAAAGAATCTTGAGCCGGTTGGTTGTCATGGCTATAAATACCCCGCCTCTGACGGCGGCGGGAGGCCTTTCGTCAATAGTACTTCCTGCTGGCATTCCAAGATGCGTGCAATGACGGACAATGTGACTCGACGACGTTTGGTTGATTATTAATACCGGAGAGGATGTGAGAGATGGTGTATAGATCCAGATGGACAAACATGAAATGTTATTGATGGGACTAATGGATTAGGATTGTATCCCTTGAGCCTGAGGTGTGGAATTGGACACTTATTTGTTTCGATTGTTAGTGTGTTCAGCTTATTGCATTGGTCAAAACCATGGTCAAGTACTTTTCAGCGGACAATGGCCGGAGATGGTGGAATAGGCTGCCAGGTAATGTGTCTAATTTAATGTTGGTTCGGAAAGGAGAGCTTGCGGGAGCAGATGGCTCTTGGTATGATCATACCATGGACCTACTACGCTCCATGATCATGCAAGGCCATATTTAGTTCAGGAACCTTCTGAGGCTTTCCTAATGTTATTTCATTATAATAATCAATTCCCGAGACGCTAGGCTCTTACTGTGTTACTAAAGTGTTGGTCCTTTTTCATATCCGAACAGTACAAGATAAGAATTGTTATTGTATTGTGAATTGAAAGCTGGTAGTTTCTGTTTGGTAGTTTTTATTCATATCACTTGATATATTTAGGCTTACATACATGTATCAGTTTTTAATTTAATTTTGTTTCCTTTTTCCTAGTATTGTCCCTTAATTCATCCATCTCCTCTATACTATAGTTTCTCAAAGCTTTTCAAATACTGCTTATGGATCATGTTTCATGAAGGTTTCTAACAAAACTGAGCTTCTTTTTGTCATAAACTTAGGTTTTATTTGTAGTGTTCTCATTACATGAAAATGTATATACAAATATTTAAAGTTGCATACTGGTTGGTATATGGTCTCATTGCACCGACCTGTAAATTTCTTCTTTTGATATGATTTTTACAAGTAAATTGTATTTTTCCAAGAAATCTATTTCTAACATATAAGCATGTGAGGTTTGATCATTACTACCTGAATGTTTACTTGCCCAAACCTGTAAGGGAGTGAACGTTGACATGAGACAAATATAGAGTATTTAAACATTCAAAGGAAGCCAACATTTGTATTCCGGCTTGTATTTTGTCATTGTCCAATATATAGCACAGAGGGGCAAGGGTCTGTAATAAATACGGTAGTAAAGTGCATATGTGTTAAAGTGTATGTTAACACCCTTCTGGCTCTCAGCAGACACAATAGGCCTGTCCTCATCAGCTCGAGTTGGCCAAGTAGGTCAAACTCGAGCTTGAGAAATTATGCTCAGTGTCCGCGCATAGTGCGAGTCTTCGGGCCGGTGAGGACGGACCGGACAATTAGCGAGCTTTTTTACAAACTAGCCCAAGATATCTTGGAAATATTTCTCGAGCAAATAGCCCACTATTTGCGTTTTCACCTGCCAAATGGCCTGCTTTTTTGTGATCGGTTAATTTCCAGAATCAGAAATAGCGGGCTATTTGGCCAACTCAAGCTGATGAAGACGGGCCTAATATAACATAATTATTATGGTTGAATATATGAAGGTCTTTTTATTCAGTTCAGGGCCAGAAGGGTGTTTATAACTCTGTAAAATACTATGAGTTATTGCCCTTCTGGCTCCAAATATTCTTTTCATACATTTCTCATGATTTAAATGTATTCATACTAGGAAAATCCAATCCAATTTAAGTAAAATTCAAATCAAATATTTGTTCATCTTGCCCATATTCTGTCAGTGTCCAGTATTAATATACCATGATTGCGAGAAGGCTTATTAACCCATCCCCTACTAGAATCAGGTTGTCCCTGTATTAAGCCTATGGGTAGCAGAGAATGCAGTAGTCAAGGGGTTTTAAGAGTGAAGTCCACCATTTGCATGACAATAGGGACTTTTAGATTTGCACGACGTGAACGTGGACTGCTCATGTGACATGCTTTTAAGGCAATGTGACGTCACTGCCAGTGCCTTAAAAGGACGTCACACTGCCTTAAAAGGATGTCACACGAGCAGTCCACGCTCACGTCGTGCAAATCTAAAAGTCCCTATTCTTGAGTGTTACAGAGAGGAGGCATTCAGGTGTGATGAGACACATACCCTGCATCTATACACCTGCACATTGTATGGACAGGTACCGCCAATAATGGGTTACTCTCGGAGACCAGACCTTGGCTTCTACAGCTGCATTGTCAATACAAGGCATGCACATAGACTTTCATCAACTAAATGAGATATTCTGTGGTATAAAAAGTGATGAATGAAAACTGCATGTTGGAGAGTGGACATTGTACCTGCATTACCACTCGGATGAAGTAATTATCATGATTATGCTTTCTTAGTACTCAGTTGATGGTATTGTACATCATATTTTGGTAAAATTACCAGTTGAGAATCTAGAAGAACAATAGGGAAGGGGAGGTGGAGGGGGGGGGGGAGTTGGGGCTTGGAGGTTCTTGTATTTGTTTTGTCTACACATGTCTCTCTCTGCAATCAATATGAGCAAGACTTTTTTTTTGGGGGGGGGGAGGAGGCTCAAGCCTGCCAGCCCCGCCCCCCTCCCCTATAGAACTGTTACTGATAATGATTATTGTACATTTTGCTGGAGTTTACGAAAAACATTTATACTCGTTTAAAGACCCCTTTATTTTTGTCAGTCAGATTACAAAATGAAAGTTATCACTTCTCTTCTAGTCATTTCTCTCACAAGAGAGTGTTATTGCTACACTTTGAGACTTTTCCTGGTATTGTTGCAGTTTGCTTGAGAATAAATAAAACATTTGATTCATGAGATCTTTCTCATGACCATGAATTTTAAAACTCGCTGGTTTGGGTTACAATAACGTAGGAAGTGCACTCATTCTGAAAACATTACTTCTTGGTAGTTTAATCTTGTATTTTATGCATTATGTTGGTTCTCATATTTCATCTCAGGTATCTCTCTATAAAAGTACTTAATGTTGTTTCATTATATGGTTTTGTTTCCTGTATACCATCAAGGGAATTTATCTTTCCAGTCCCAAAGGTCTTTTGAAAGATGCTTTCCAAATATGAACTGACATGACATTGAAGATGGTTTTTATTATCAATCAGTATTTATTTGCTCAGTCTCCATTTTTGTAATGAATGTTGCTTGAATCAGATTTTTTTCCTTCTTCTCCTTTAAGATTGTATTCTCTCTCATATCTCAAGAGAAAAAAAATCACTGTTGATAAGATGTATGATTTGATTTATAAGAGACATCGCATGGATAATCAAATTAGTGACCAAATGAACAAGACTTTCTGAGTAAACTACATGTAAGATGCGGAGAGCAATTCTCCATGGTGAGTAATCAAATAACATAGATGTCAAAAATGTGTGAACCATGTAATTGCTCGTAGCCCCGAGTTGGGTAGTATATGGGGATATATGTTGGGAATAGTTTCCTGCCTATAATAATCAATAGTCATTTCAAATATAAATCATATTTCAAGATGAAATATATAAAAGAAAGCTTCTTATATATTGTACTGGAAATTCTGTATAGTGTAAATGTACTTCTTACATTGCGCCTTTTAAAAAAACACTTTTCATTTGAAGATTTTTTTTAAAAATCACTCAAAATAATCATTGATAAATAATCATATTATCAGTGATTTTGTATGTTTCACTGGTGCCAATGGAACATAAGAAAGCTTTCATAAAATGAATCACTTAATCAGCTATATGAAGCTTGAAAATGACAGAATGAAAATGACAGAATGTGGAATCACCCAGTCTTATTGCACTATCAGAAATTATTTAGTAGTATCACATTTCAAATTCACTCCCTCACTAGCCATATTCCTCTTTAACACTATTAATCAATTGAAGCTTTCTCAGTTGGAGCTCTGGATGAGCACAGGTGGCTCTCACAGTTCAGTTCATATAAGTGTCAAATTAATTGTGACAGATGTGTACTGAACAGTCTATGACTGTACTCAAGTTTGACACCCTTATAAATAATTGAAATATATTTAGGTTTTCAGGTTTCTCTTGTTATTGAAAAAAGGTCTATTCATTGAAGGATTGCATTGCATTGGTGTGACAGAGACCTTTGTGGATAAGTATATATTTGACTGGCATTTGTTGTTGTAGAATTGAGATAAGTCTGGCAAAGAATTAATTCATTCTCTTAGAGTAATCAAAATTAGATTTGAAACAAATTATGGTGTCTTAGCTCTATGGTGTCTCTCTTTCCCTTACCTACATTCCTGTCTTTTCTTGCTCAGCTTCCTTCATTCCTTTTCTCATCTTACTCTGCTCTCTCATCTTACTTTTGTCAGAATGTATTCAATTGTTTGTTAATCTAATTGATGTATTTGTTTTGTGCACATTTATGTATTATGTTATTCATTGTTATCTCCTGCCAGTGGAGGCCAAATTTCTGTGTTTTTTAACTTGGACAATAAAATCTGATCTGAATCTGAAAATGAACCTTGATTGGATGATATGTATATCTTATATTGATTACATTATAGAGAAAACAAGGGGCCGTTGATAATTGAGTTATAAAACTTGTGCCATGATTCTTCAAACATCGTAACTTCTGTGGCATTTCTTGGATTTATAAAGGGATCATTTCTGAAGCAAAGTATCACTTGACATAAATAGGTATCTTTATGGTCTGTTTGGTGATGTTTTCTGTCAATAGTTATTCATTCCTTTTATGAACATAACTGGGACATTGGACCCCTAGATAATTGGTGGTCTATGGTTTTTATATCCAGTGTATGACTGTATGAACGTCTATTTGAATGCTAAAATTTGCTGATTGTCGTTTTGTCGACAGTTCTTGCCGTCAACCAAATATTTGACCAGACATTTTGACAAATAAACTTGTACTCTAAGACAGCAATACATATTGTAGGAACCTTCAGACAACTTTTATTCAAGATAGTCTTTTTGTTCTGACTTTCAACTGCACTGTCTCGTCTGATGTATGACAACACTCCAACCATTCTTACATTTCGGTCCTACATTACATCACTCGCTGTATTGATGCATTCTTCCATTTCTTTGACGTACATGCATGTATCTCAATATAGGAAGCACTGCACTGTTTCACACTTTCAGTCTCGTTGCCATGGTATTCTTACAGCGCAGGTGATGATTCCTCCGATACACGTTTATTCCAAGGCAAATGGTTTTATAAAGCTGTAGGTCTCTTGCATTGAACAAAGCAATATATAAGGAAAGATAGAAAATATCCGTCTCGTAGGCAGTTGGTTTAGCAAAGCCCCTGAAAAGTGGCTAGAGGAAGACTCAGAAGACTGTTTCATTGTCTGTAGCTATTTTACATCATAAGTTATTCATAACCCCAGGTTTACATCTGTAGAAACATCTCATTGTACATAGTTTGATTCATTTGTGGTGGTCCTTGAAAAAAAATAAAAAATTGTGAACCAATAATATCAAATGTTGGTATACATGCACAGGTATGCTTTCGATGATGAGATAATCATCCCATTCACAAATCCCAAGCATGATTAATATGTATTAGGTCATCAAGGCATTCATGCAGACGTAATATTGCTAATGCAGCTCTCATTGTTTAATTTGTAGACATAACAATGCAAGGGAAATGTAGTATACACTGTACATATATTATGGCTTACAATGAAAAATTATTGACAAGGGCCCTGTAACATAAAAATTAACTTAGTTATCAGTTATCGCAATCTATTGTATCTCCATTATTGCTGCAATAAACTGCATCTTTTTGTATTAGTTGGAAAGATATGATTGCTCAGAGGAGATACAGTCAGTTTTTGAGGAGATAAAATAAATTGTAACACTTAACATTTTGCATGGCCCAAAAACGTTTCATTCTGAACTATGTACAGTGTACCATAATGTTATAATATCTTTTTCTAATTATCTTTGTAAAAGAAACATTAAAGTTACATTAGCATTAGGCGTTCATAAAACTAATTTTGCAACGGCTTCCATCCTTTCTCATTGACAGGCTCATCCCGTAAATCCAAGACCATGGACAGTGATTCAGAAGATCTGTACGGGGAGGACGACACTGACCATGCTGACCACCTCATTGCCACAGAGGGCGACGAGCCACTCTCCACCTCTACTCCGCAGTATCCCCATGGCAAGAAGAAGAAACGACCCGGCCTTTGGAAGCGCTTCAAGCATAAAACCAAACCCATGCGTAAGATCGGATCCCACGTCAAGGAGAAGGCCCATCACAAGTCCCACGGCCACTCAGATGACGAGAACATCACCACAACAAGATCACGCTCCTTACTCTCTGCTTCAGAACCGCAACTCAGCAACAAAACTCAGAATTACAACTCGCTTCCGCGCTCCCATCGATTCGGCGGATCCATCATTGATCGTAGTAAATTATTTGTTGAGACGGACGGTAGACCCCAGCAATATTCCAGTGATTCAGATTCTGGCGCCAGGACTAATGGTAGCAAACTTGTGAGAAGATCCAGCTCTTCGTCTTCCAGGAAAATCTTGTCTTTCGATGTGAACAATGATTCTAGACATTCAAAGAGCTTACCCGCAGATGGGGAATTAGAACTTGATGTGCCTGAGCTAGCGGCATCGGTGAGTACTCTACTTTCCCTAAGATTCTTGCTTTTGACTGTTAATTACAATATTTGTTGAGAGCTAGAAAGGCTTTAAATTGTATCCTTTTTTTACAGATGAGATGGTGCCCTTTTGTCCCTTTGTAGATGATTCTGATTTAAAAGTTTGAGAGTGACAAATGTTAAGAAAACGTATCTCAGTGCTACTACAAATTGAACCTAATTTTATAGCGACCACCTGTCTACAAAGACCAAATTTTTTGTTTCCCTTGAAAACTGTTTTTCATTGAAACTTGTACTAAAGGAACCTGTACTTTAAAAACAGGTTTCACTGTACATTCCTACAAGAGAATTAAGTTTCCGCAGTGAATAAATCAAGAATGGATTCTATTCTCCTGCATGGAATTACTTGAAAACTTAATAAGAGCCGAAACAGAAATATGACACATGACACCTGGCTGGAATGCTCCCCAGAGAGTGGAGAAATGTGCACACATTGTGTGCAGTCAAGCCTAAATCCGATGACCGGGATAATAATATATCTGTTATTCTGTATTAAAGCGCTTAGAGACATCATCGATGTATTAAGCATTATATAATAGCGGAATATTATTGTTATTATTACAGATGCAGCTTTTAATAGTTTGTATCAGTTTTAGGATGGAATTGGTCTTTCTTCGAACATTTATAGAAAAATGTGTAAAGGATATCACTCATGTGTTTCGGAAGGGCTTTAACCCTTATTTTGTATCCATTTATTTCATTTTTTGCAAAGAGTGAATTCCCTCCTATATATCCAGAGACAATATTAAGGTGTCTTTGTAAATGAGATCCATAAATTCTGCCATCTAAGGCATATTTGAATTCATTTTTTTAAACTTTACTGCATGCATACGGTAGTTGTAAATTCCTATATTTCTGCCTCAACCTGGCCCATACTCTCATTATGGAAGTTGTCAATGTTAATTTCCATTCCATTCCAAGGAATATTACATGCTGTGCCAAGAGAGTGTCAGGAACCATCCTCATCCAAACAAAAGTTGCCAAGCTTGAAATTAAAGCCATGAATCACAGATTTTGATAGGAGTGCCCTGCTGAATATTAATGAACCAAATGAATCTTATAGCAATCAACTAGATGTAAGTCCTTTGTGCTTAACGCTGTAAACCATCAAAAAGCAAACTGCCACTCATTTCTATGTCTTCTATTGAAGGTAAAGACCAGTTTTGGAAAAGCCCCCCTCTCAAAAAATGAAATGGAAGCTCTTATTACCCATCATGTGAAAGAATATGTTTTGACTAATACGTGATGATAAAACTTTTGCAGAGAAACCGCCTACTAATTGATATATTTGGTAAATTATTATATCTATTTGGACCTAGTAGATATCGCGCACCTGTCGCATAGTTCCATATACATCTTTCTGTGTACAGTGCCTGTAACTTTACCAAGACTGGGCCAAATTTCTTTCATTTTGATGATTCCAGAACCTTGCAGTGCACACCAATACTTATAATGCTAGATAAACAACCTTTTCTGATCGACTCCACAACGTTTCTTTCACAATGCAATCGCATGACAGATAGTTTAAAAGGATGGGGTCTCTGTTGCATGCAACTACTATTGCCATTCATTTACATGAATGTTTTGATGATTTCCTACATCATTGTCTGAATGAGGCAGTAATTAATAGTGGATTTTTCTAGACCGATAGACTTGACGTGATGAGTGCAAATGTTTCATTTTAATTTCACCGAGGCTCGATCGCCACTTATCAATTCTTTTCCATGCATCATGTATGGATGTCTCTTTCGCAACCCTTAGGGTTGGTTAATGGGGGTAGAGCGAGACACAGTTTGTTGTGTCCTCTTGGAGCAGGATGGAATTTCAAGGCGAACCTCTCAAGTGCTCTCTTGGTCTATCAGCCATGTACAAGAGCTCTTCATATGTTTGGAGTCTTGGAGGCTTTATTTCACCTCACATTGCAAGTTACCATCTTGCTAAATAGGACTGTCTTCATCAGCTCAAGATTGCCAAATAGCCCTCTATTTCTGAATTGGGAAATAATCCTGAAGTTAAGAACTGGTCTTCATCAGCTCGAAACTTGAAACTCAAGCTCAAGAAATTAGCCCAAGATATTTTGCTCAGCATTTGCGCATAGTTTTTTCAATTCAATTCGTTTTATTAACCATTTAAAATAAAAAACAATATACAAATTATGCGTGTATGAACATTATTGATACAGTGTAAATGGTCAGGGTGCCCCTAAAAGCCAAGGCTTGATGAATGGGCCCCCTATACATAAAGAAATATACATAGCATAAAAAACATGAGATACAAACAAACTTAGTTATACAAAACAACAAAAAAATCAAAACATTAAGCACTAAACATACAGGTAAAGGGGAAAAGGAAAAGGCGAAATAAAAAAAAAAACGTAGGGAGGAGAGATGAAATTACATGTTTATTTGACGTAGGTAGTTATTATTGAACGTTTGAGTTTGGTTTTAAATGAAGTAACATTAGTGCTGGAGATTACATCAGAAGGGAGGGAATTCCATATTCGAGGACCAGCAGATTTAAATGCAATAAGAGTCGATTGATTATGTGCTAATGGTAAATGGAATTTGGAGTGGGAACGGGTATTATATTGGTGGTAGTCTTTATTATACTGAAACAAATTTGTTATATTAAGAGGTGCTAAATTATGTTTCACGTAATACATCAGGATCGCAATTTGGATTTCATGAATATCAAAAATTGTCAATGTGTTTAATCTTGCAAATAATGGGCGTGACGGAGCTAAGTAAGGGGAATTCAAACATATACGTAAAGCCTTTTTTTGCAGTCTATGTAAAAGGGTCAATTTAGTAGTGCCACAACTTGCCCAAGTAATATTGCCATAATAAATATAGGGAAGTATTAACGAGTTGTAAAGCATTAACAGGTGCTTTTCTGTAAGGGTACTACGTAATTTAGATAATATACCTATGTTCTTTGATAGTGCGAGTCTTCAGGCTGGTGAAGACGCACCGGACAAATAGCGGGATACTTTGCAAACTAGCCCAAGATATCTGAGGATGATTATCTCAACCAAATATCCCGCTAATTGCAACTTCAGGCAGATGAAGACGCAAATTAACTGGATAATTTGCGATCGGGATAGTTCAAAAAGCGAGATATTTGGCAATCTCGAGCTGAATGCTGATGAATACAGGCCTACTGTCTTTCATGCTAATACTTATTCTCTCTTTCACTCTCACTCTGCCCTCCTTGACTTCTGTTGTCTGTTGTATCTCAAAGATGATCATGATATTGTATCATTGAAACTTTAGGCGATTTGGCTCTTATCAATAGGCTCATTTACACAGCTCAAACACCATTTTTTTTAAATCAGCAATTTTTTTGAATGCCATTCACTCCTGGAAAAACCCATTAAAAGCCATTGGTGTTTGTTCATTCTGATTTTGTTGTGAGTAGTTAAATTTCAGTGAAATTTCTGCTGCCGTTTAAAAAGAAACCAACTCCTGAGGTGGAATTTTAAATTTAGTTTAAATTTTGTGTAGGGTACATGTATGTGAGAAACTGGTATTCACTTGCAGTGTAAATGCAGCTAATATTTTCTGGTGTATATACACAGCTGTGTAAATTTCATTTGCAGAATCAAAGAGATCTTTTGAAATTCTCCCTTCCATTATCTTTATACCCTGAACTTAAAACAACAAACCTACATGTACAAGGCTTTAAGATGAAAATAGCAAAAATCATCCAGCCATGTATGGGAATATATTGTGGTAGTAGCAGAATATAGCTGTTTCCTATGAAAATGAAAATAGTGTCATAATAAAAATTCATGATACTCCACATCTACTTTAGATAGTCATGCATTGATTTTTAATTCAAACTCCAAATCTAACCCATTTTCTTTTGTGATATAATGATTCCACATAAACATAAGCATAACAAATTACCATATAATCTTGTCTCTATTATTAAATGTAAAACAGAAATGCATAATTATAATACCAGAAATCCAGAAAATTACTATGTCGAAAAATGTAAAAATACTGCATCATCTTTTTCTTTCAAATCAAAAGGACCGTCAACATGGAACTCTCTTCCTTATTATATTAAAACAATTTCGTTTCTTAATTCTTTTAAATCAAAACTTAAGGTTTTTTTATTCACAAACTCTACAAAATAATTAATCCATCCTAAGTTTTATAACTTTTATAACTTTTAAACTTTTATAACTTTTAAACTCTTTTTTTGCCATAATGTCACTATGCTTTTCTAATTCTTTATCAGTAAAAAATTCGGTATTTTAATAAGCTGGGAATTGCCTCGACAGAACCTCTATTTGGTTCTTTTGCAATTTCCATTTCATATTCATTATCTATTTCCTTGATTTCTTACTCTTGTCTTTACTTCTCTTTTGAATTGTGTGTTTAAAGTTCAATGTATACTGTGTATCCTACATGTAAATATGTTGTCAATGTACAATGTTTTTCAATGTACTTTTTTTAAATGGACTTGAATAAAATCAAATTGAATTGAATTGAATTGACTCAAACAAAGTTGGTCTGCATTGCAGATGGTGGTGAATAATGATTGTACTTTGTATTCCAATTTTCAGAATGCTATAGCAATTTGCAGTTATGTTTACGTGAAGTAACAATGATTCTCTGTTATTGGAGAGAATTTATCCCTTTTTATATTCCTCTCTTTATGCCAATATATTCGTTGGAAAACTGCAGGGGTATTTTAACTCTTGTTCTGCTTTACATTACCTGTTTTGTATCCGTTTTGATGAAGTGATGTATTTATATCAGATATTCCAGTTCAATAACTTCAATCAATTACATGTTAAATTATGAGATTGATCACATTGATAATGTTACTACAGTATATTTCTCACTTGCCAAAAATATGCTACTTTGAACCAAGATGACCCAATGATTACAATGTACTTAGTGGTTATGCTATGGTCACATTACCTAAAAGTAGCCTGCTCGGCGGCTGAGCGGCGAGTTTTTAACCAATTCTGCCCGGCGACTGCCCGGCCACCGAGCGGCGGCCGCCCAGGCACCGCTCGTTTTCAGGGCATCGCTCGGTCGCCGCTGAAGTCTTAGCGCGGAGTTAAAATTTGGGCGGCGCCTGCTCACTTTTCACTCGCCGCCCAAAATACGCTCGGTGCCTGGGCGGTCGCCGCCTGGGCACCGACCTAATCGCTGGGCAATGCCTAAATTCCAGCAGCGACCAAGCAGGCTACTGATCGGTCGGTCGCTGCTCTGATTTGTGACCATAGCTTTAGGGGAGATATGAAGTAATTTCCCATCCTCATATTTTATTGTACAGTGCTCCTGTTTTTTTCACCACATGCTCTTCATGATATTCTTCCTACATCCCCCCCCCCCCAAAAAAAAAGAGGAAAAAGAAGTGAAATTCTTTATGTCACAGTCTATATTCTGTTTTCCAGAATTTCAGAGCAAAATCGCTCTCTGCTTTTGTAGTGTCATAGTTTAGTAATGAATTTCATGGTTTATGATATTACTTAAGGGTAAAAAAAACCTTAGGCAAAACAAAATTAATATTTGTATTTGGCAGTTATGAGGAACAAAATGATGAACTTCACATTATGTACACAGCGCTGTCACTGTCAGGGCAATCTACTAGTCTATGATATTATTTGGTAGGCACACTAAAGATACTTTATTGGGATGGATCAATAATTTTCTAGGCAGGGAAAAAATACATGGGGCTCGGGGCAAATTAGCCCCAGAAATGCCAAAAAGAGCCCCCGAAAGTCATAAAAGAGCCCCTCAAAATTGCATAGAGTTCAATACAAAATAAAGAGTGTTATTTTCATGCAAGCAAGGTTGAAAAGTAGCCCCCCAAATTTTTAAAGTATTTTTTCCCTGTTTCTAGGTTGAATGCCTGGCAAGGTAAAGCCTTGGAAAGTGATGAATTCTCACATCATTTTCTCACCTACATGTAGAGCATGGTTACGTGGCAGGTGGTTTGGAAAGAAATTCAGACTATTTTATTTAGAATCACTGGGTCATTCCATGTCAAATCACCCAAAAAATCTGAAAATCTGAACCCGACCATTTTTTATTTTGATGAAACTTAGTGTACTTGTTAAGTGTGATCTCACAGCACCAAATCCCAAATTTTAGGTCAATTAGGTGAGGGGTTTGGGAGATACGGCCAACCAAATTTTGAGATTTTTGCAAAAATGGGGGTGGTGGGCCTACCTTTGAACCTTTCTATCTCAGGACCTAATGAGTCAATCTTCACAACATTTGTATTGTTGGAAAGGTTATCCGATAAGGATTCCAAATCTGCCGCCATTTTGAAAATTTGTACATGTTAGGGTACTTTGACCTCTTGACCTAAGATTTGACCTTGAAATTGACGTTGTGGATCACGTGACCTTGACAAAAAATGTCATGAAATGTAATCTCTGACATGTTCACTTAAACATATAAAAGTTTCAGAGATATAATATTTTTTGTTTAGGAGCAATAAGGATTGAAAGTATCCATACTTACAGATATTCACAATAAACCCGATTATAATGTATACAATACATGCAATATGCACAGTACAACATACATCTTCCACATGCTTTTTTGTTCTAGTCATATCCATTCTAAATGTCAGCAGTACTTGAATAGAAATAAAATGACAAGTTCATATAGGCCTAAAGGGTTAACCGGATGTATGGCTTTAGGCCTCTGAGTCGGTTCTAGGATAATTACCCCCCTGGAAAATTAACCCCCAGGAAATGTTCCCCCCCCCCCCCCCGAGGACAATTATGCCCCCGAGGATTATCACACCCAGATGACAATTAACTCCAGAAAATTACCACCTATGACAATCTGTCCCCCCCCCCCCCCGAGGACAATTACCCTCCAGACAATTGCGCCCCCCCCCCCCCCCCCCTGGAAAATTAACCCTCAAGGATAATAAGCTCCCGAAAAAAAAAACTGCTTTGATTAAAACCAACTTATTATCAGGATGGACTTCCCCTTTAACGAATAGGGGGGGGGTAATTTTCCTAGGGGGTAATTGTCCGAGGGGTAATTGTCCGAGGGGTAATTGTCCTCGGGGGGGGGGGGGGGGGGGGACAGAATTTGCTAGGAGGTAATTTTCTGGGGGGTAATTGTCCTCTGGGTGTGATAGTCCTCGGGGGTAATTGTCCTCGGGGGGGGGGGGGGGGGGACATTTCCTTGGGGTTAATTTTCCAGGGGGGTAATTATCCTAGAACCGACTCAGAGGCCTAAAGCCATACATCCGGTTAACCCTTTAGGCCTATATGAACTTGTCATTTTATTTCTATTCAAGTACTGCTGACATTTAGAATGGATATGCCTAGAACAAAAAAGCATGTGGAAGATGTATGTTGTACTGTGCATATTGCATTATTGTATACATTATAATAGGGTTTATTGTGAATATCTGTAAGTATGGATACTTTCAATCCTTATTGCTCCTAATCAAAAAATATTATATCTCTGAAACTTTTATATGTTCTAGTGAACATGTCAAAGGTTACATTTCATTAAAAATATTGTCAAGGTCACGTGATCCACAACGTCAATTTCAAGGTCAAATCTTAGGTCAAGAGGTCAAAGTACCCCAACATGTACGAATTTTCAAAATGGTGGCAGATTTGGAATCCTTATTGAATACCCTTTCCAACAATACAAATTTTATGAAGATTGACCCATTAGGTCCCGAGATACAAGGGTTCAAAGGTAGGCCCGCCACCCCCTTTTTTGAAAAAATCTCATAATTTGGTGGGCCGTATCTCCCAAACCCCTCACCCGATTGACCTAAAATTTGGGATTTGGTGCTGTGAGATCACACTCAACAAGTACACTAAGTTTCATCAAAATAAAAAATGGTAGGGATAAAACCATTGGGTGATTTGACATGGAATGACCCCACTATAAGATTGAGTTTCCTAATATTTCTGTCATAGAGCTATAAAACTTGAGATGTAGTAAATGGTTTCACACAGATTGTAGATAGCATGTTTTGAGTAGAAAAAAATAAACAATCACTGTAAAGAACTCATCATAGAAATCACTTTTTATGCACATGGTTTCAGAGTGCTTGCTCATTGCTTATAGAAATTTTGATTTTATTCCTAAACGATTTGCTTATAACCTTAAAAACATATTTCATTTGTTTATTTTTGTCATGATTTTTTTAACCATTTATTTTCCAGCATTACCCATACTCCAGATTATCTCTATTTTGTTTTTCTTCTTTTATCAGAATTCAAGGTTCTCTTTAAAGCATGTTGAACAGTACATTCTAGTCTAGTCTTTTCTATAGCCTTGGAGAGAGATCAATTCTCACATTCAGTTTTTTTTCCACCTGAATCATGGCTGTCTGGCAGGTGGTATCGAAGAAAGGTGACATTTTGAGAAGCAATTATGTGCAGACAGATAAGCAATAAAGCCATTCATCTGACTTCCTAGACTTACATGTACATGTACGTTCATGAATAGCTACATCATAGATGCCCAAATTAAAATCTCATGCAGTACATTTTTGCAAAAATATAAGGAATAATGAAAAGTAGTTCATGTACTAGCTATATGTACATCAATAGAAAGCTACAGTATACAGTTGTACACAATCATGGATATTATCATGCACAAAGTACTTGACCTGTTTCTGAGGCCTAAACTGTTATGCTGCCCTCACATGATCTTCTACTATGTATCCGATTGTGGTTTTATTTCCAAGTTTTCCCCCTTTACAAAATGTAGAATTTTCTCAAATTTTCCATGTTTGTTGCTCAGGAAAGTTGATAATCATTATGATTGTATACTCTACAGCCTGTATAATTATACATTAATGTGAAAAGCACACAAAAAGACATATCTGTAATAGATTCTGTTGCAATCTGTTTCGGATTGATTGTATGCAATCTTAACTTACACTGTATATTATCTTATACTTGCCCTTTATATAATTTATATAATTGCCTTTTTTGAGTGACTAAAAAATGTAAAAATAATGATATATTTGATTTCTTTTGTCACTCTGGAAAATAAGATATTTATAATTTGTATGTGACCACAGGTATTGCAATACTGAATTTACATAAAATGTATTCATATATACAAACCGTACATTTTTTTGCTGGTATGGTTATATTGCTGTCTGCATATCAGAATATGCAAAGAATCAAAGATATAATATTCAGTTGCAAGGTTGTTGTTGTTTTTGTTGTTTTTGTTCATGTATTTTGTAATTTGCCATAAGGCATCATTGTAAAGCATTTTTTTTGATTAGTCAGTGACATGTACGGTAGTCAGAAATTCTCTTTCATGGGACAAGGAGTATACAGTACAGCCAGCATGTCAGGAAGAGCAAGCAAGTGCCTGTTAAGTATAAATAATTATCTTTAAATTTTGTCAGTTTGAAGCCAGAAGAGGGTTAACTATGTTCTAAAATAACCGAAAAATTCAGTAGCTTAAATTTTGATTTTCAGTATGCTTAGAAAACTTGATAAAACACACAAGAGGTGGAGCTGTTTTTAATGTATTAGACAATGATCTTTCTGCCTGAAGAGGTTAAGTGAACAGGTCAGCCTCTTTCACTTTTACCTAAATAATATACATTGTACCTGTAAACCTTAAATCTTTTTTGTTCTATAGTGCACTGAAAGTGTTGTTCAAGGATAGAAAAGAAGTCAGAAAACATATCTTAACTTTATTTTTGTAGCGATCATGAAGTAAGAGAATGACACGTGTGAATCATGAATGGATCCATCCAGGCTTGAGCACATGATCCCTAGCAATACTTTTAACAAGTACAAACATGTGCCCTCTAGATTCTACTTGTGCTTGCTTGGCATCAACTATATCCTTTTAAAGCCCGTCTGCACTAGTTTTGCCAGGGGGATTAGACCTCCCAGCAAGGTCACTGACAGGTGGTTATCTCATTAAATCAGCTCTCAATTAACATAAGAAAAAGGGATCATGGGGGACCAACAGGCACCAATTAGGCATTTTTTGCTATATAGAGGGCGCTAGTAGCTATAATTAGTGCAGTGGGGCTTTAATTACAAATAAACAAGCTTTCTTTTCCCAGATACATTTTTCCCAGTTTAGGTAAAGTGCAAATTTCTCAGTTAAAAAAACAACAATGAAATTCCACTTGCTTGATAGTTCTAATGGAAGGTAAACAACATCTCAATGACTTGAAAATAGGGGACCATATTGTCCATTTGGAGCCAGAAGGGTGTTAACTTACATACATTAACACAGGTAATGCCGTTCTAGCTCTGAACAGACAGTATCAATACAGCTGTGAAAGTCTTTGTTTTCTTTGAATAGGATGGATGGGGTATCATTCCTATTTTATGCGTTGTTTGCACTGTAAAAGAGGTCTGAGTAGGCCTGTCCTCATCAGCTCGAGTAGGCCAAATAGCATGCTATTTCTGATTCAGGAAATTAGCCCAAATTAGCATCATCATCAGCTCGAAACTCAAGCTCGATAAATTTGCTCAGTGTGAAAAAGGACCGGACAAGTTGTAGGCTATTTTGCTTACTAGCCCAAGATATCTTGGGAAGATTTCCTGAGCAAATAGCCAGCTATTTGCGTTTTCAACTGCCAAATAGCCCGCTCACTATTTCGTAATCGGCCTTATTTCCCTCATCAGAAATAGCGGGTTATTTTTGCCAATTCGAGCTGATCAAGAGAGGCTGAGTGTGGATGTGGACCGTTTACCTCACTATGCCTCGGGACTGATATCCCCCCATGGAAATATTAATATTCTTGAATCATTCATGAACTACAGCACTTTAATGCAATCTCAAGATGATGATGATGGCTTCATCTGAAAGGCACGCCTCGGAGGAAGTTTGTACTTGTGAACTCTCTCTGCTTCAATTATAGAACTGTCTGAGGTGTTATTTGAAGACTGTTTTGGGTTTTATGTGGAAAATTCAGTCCTCATGGTTGTTCAATTGATCAATTCACAGAAAGAAATTGAAGTTTATTAGGGGTACGGAATTGTTCTTTGCGATTAGGCCCTGATCACACTGTACTTCCTTTTGATGAATCAGAGTAGTCTTTACATTGCTTTGTAATAATATCTTAAATCTCATCGAGTAGCCAGAACCACATTGATCTAGAATTCATCTCAACCCTTAGACGTGCCATAATAATATCAAAATTATAAAAGCAGCCTAGAATTTATATCTAGAAATCTGCAAGATGCCCAAGGAAAAGTTTACCAGATAGAAAAAAGGAATAAGAATGAATTAGATTGTCTAAACATTATTCAAATGAAAGCCAGGGTGAAAGCGTAAGGTGGACCAGGGGGGTGTTTCATGAAGCTGCTCGTAAAGTTATGCATGACTTTACAAATGACTTATATATGAAAAGCCAAATGGGATGCTCAATCATTATTATTACTGCATCAACTAAAGTTGAACTGTGCAGATGTAGATTAACATTCTCATTATAACCAACCTTTTTTAATGCAAAGTATATTTTTTTGCGATAATTTAATTAAGGTTATAAAAACATCAGGAAAAACTTTGGACATCCTATCTGGCACTTCATATCCAAGTCGTTCGTAAAGTCATGCATATCTTTACGAAACACCCCCCAGGGCATACTGTGACTAAGGCTTTAGGATCTGGCCATAAACAAAAACAACAACAACACTAACAACAAATTCTCTCTCAGAAGGCAGTTACTGATATCTCTATTTAAACACAAAGTCTGTATCTCAATCTGAAAACATTAATTTGAATCCCCAGTCTCCATGTTAGGGATTTGAAGAAGTATGCTCCAGATTTCTTTTATGATAAAATGCATGACTTCCAAGAAGACCACCTCAAAAAAAGAATATTGGAAGTTTGAATTAAATCCTTTATATTGATACTGACATAATTATATGGATATCTTGGCAGTTTCAAGACGTATTTTACTCCCCTCCCCTCCCTTCCTATCTGACAATAACGGTTTTGTCCCGAATCATCGTTGTAGGTTGTACCCAAACAAGCGTTGACCACTATCTAATCAACTAATAACATACTGTAGGTTGTCTTTATATCATCTCTCATCTCGATGGTGGTAGCTTGCTCGTGATTGGTTGTCTAATCACCCATGTGGCCAAGGCTGACAATTTAAAGTAGACGTCCTCCAGCATCAAGCTGATAGGAGATACTGAGTGGATGATGATGTTGATGGAACGATGCATGTTAGGGATGATACCACACGTGTCGCCGTGACGATGGGATGAAGTTCCTTCGTATCCATCCTCCCTCTGTGTAGTATTCTCATGGAGGAAGATTAGTTTATTGGATTGAGTTATCTCGGTATATGAGAAGGGATGTGTGCACTCTGCTAGGAATGAGGAGGAGATGACTTGGAAGGAGTGACTCATAGCATATAGCACATGCCATTTTCTTTCAGCGAGAATTCCCATTTGTATTTTCTGAGATTGCAACACTCTGACACTATGCCGAGGGTAAGGTTTTTAATTATCATTTCAGCTTTATATGATCTTAAATTATAATAATAATAGAAAAGAAATAGTTAATATATAGTACTAACAACGGTATTATTTACTTACATGTTCATTTCCCCTAATGCTACATTTTTATTTAGTTATTTCTGGGTACATTCCTCTGCAGAGTAGAAGTAATAATAGAAATAGTGCACTTCACTTAGTACTACATCAGATAAAAATGTGTATTTTAATATATCTTTAAAAATGTGCTGGTCATAAAGCACCACACTCTCTATCATTTAAGTAAAAAAATAATTTGTTAGTTTAAAACCTCCCTCCAAGCAAACTGATGTTGTGGTCTTGTAATCACAGCACCTGTCTCTCATATATCTTCCTTCCTCTCATATATCTTCCTTCCTTAGCGCGTAGAGATGCTACAGCAGTAAAATGCACCAAAAGAGCACTGTATTATTTTCATAATTATTGATTTCAAATGATAAATGAACAAGGAAAAGAAAAAAAGTAGTTCAGTTATTGACCTGGTACATGTACGTCTTGGGTTTTTCTGATAAGAGTCAGTAGTATGATTTGTGTATGTACCAGCAATTCTTTATACGGAGCACGGAGCAAAAAAAACCTTTTCTCCTTTCTGTAATGTTTGCATACAATAACATTGCTGGCTTCTCTACTCACTATCATACGACACAGATGAATGCAAATTATTAATTAGCTACATGTAATGTATACACATTGTCTATTACTTCATACTCCTAATTGATACAGTACTATGTAAAGTCTCTCTGCATCGGTGTGCAATATCAGTTTTCAAAGAGAGTTTTCATCCGTGATGGCATTGACTCCTCTTGTTAAGTAATTACTTTGTGCCAGAAGACTGGGAAAAAAAAATTAGCGTTTATGCACTTTAGTGTGTTCAGATACGACATTGTGTATTGAGGTACTTTGAAGCATTATAAAGCATTCAGAAAAATTTGAGCAACCATTCTCTTTTTTTAAATAATATCCTGCTGGTAATTTATTAGTGGTACACATTCGTACCGTTAGAGTACCCTGTAACAAGTACATTTATTGAAAAGTATTCATTTTGTGTTTAATTCTTGAAAAAAGAACAGTTTTGGAATAACAAATGGCATGGCACTGGTGTCCTTTAGCAAGACATTTATCTACATTTGCCACTCTCCGCCCAGGTGTTAAATGGGTACTCAGTTGAAGTTATACATGTATCATGCACCAAGATTTAGTTGGAAAGACTTTTAAAATCAATAGCAAAACCTTACTTTTCAATGAAGAAAAATCATAGCTGAGAAGATAGAAATTATGTTTGGTGAAAAATATATTACAGGGTGACAATTCATTAAAAAATACTAAAATATAGCAGTTGACAATTCTATTTTATTTATGAGAAACCTTCACCCCAGAAGAGCGCCAATTTATTATGCAAATTGCGTTCTGGCAATTGTAGTACAAAGGATAATATCAGGTGGTGCTTCATCACCACACACACCTGGGAAGGAAGCATCCATAAATATGAATACATTTGCTTGATAAACAACTTTACATAGTACGTCATGTTATCAAGAAAATGGTGATGCCCATGCCCTGCTGAGAAACTGTACTTTATTCTTGCTGTATACCTCTCTCTCATACACTTTAGTGGTGTATCTTGTAGATTAATAGGGAAGAATATAATGAATCTCTCAGAATTAGTAAAGTTATTTCTTGGGATGAGGTTTCCTTTCAGCCATATATCTTCCTCTGAGAGCCAGAAGGGTGTTAATGTGCATGATTTACGTCGAGTTAAAGTCCTTATGCATCTCATATGATGATATAAAAAGCCGTAGATTACCTGTCAAATGTAAGCCTTCAGTTTCTGTCTTGATGTATACATTTCTCATCGAATCATGAGGCGCGTCTTCATCATCTTGAGATTGCCAAATAGCCTGCCATTTCTGATTTGGGAAATAATCCCGAAATTACAAATCGCGTCTTCATCGGCTTGAATTTCAACCTCAAAACCTGAAACTCGACCTTGAGAAATTAGCTCGAGATATTTTGCTCAGGGTTCGTGCATAGTGCGAGTCTTCGGTCTGGGGAAGACGCACAGGACAAATAGCTGGATATTTTGCCAAATAGTGGGATATTTTGCAAACTATCCCAAGATATCTTGGGATGACAATCCTGACCAAATATCCCGCTAATTGCCACTTCGGGCTGATGAAGACGCATATTAGATAGATAATTTGTGATCAGGATAGTTCAACTAGCGAGATATTTGGCAATCTCGAGATAGTGAAGACAGGCCTACTGTTAAGTCTTATCGTCTGAGAGCCAGAATAGCGTCATCGCACATCATTTACATACACTGTAGGGTTAATATCCTTCTGCGTCTCATCAGATGATATACAAACAAGCCGTAGATATTACCTGTCAAATGTTAGCCTTCAGTTTCTGTCTTGATGTATTGCAGAGATATTGGATACCTTGTGATTCTCCCAGAGGCTCTGTCTTGTGAAGGTTTAGAATCCAATTTTGTCAACTTATTCCCCAACAAATTTGATATAAATCTCCATGCAGAAAACATAGTAGTTCCCTCGATGCTTAAAGATTAAAGTTGTGCAGGCAGTTACATGTACAATGGTTCATAATGATACCATCAAATATTTGTACAGCACAGAACACTTTCTACTACCTGTGTAGATGGTAGTTGTGGCTTAAAATGATCATGAATATATTAATTATTGTTTACAGAATATCAAAGGAATATCTAACAATAGTGAAGAAATGTCAAATAAGCCTTTGTGCCATTTATTACCACACCTACTTCTTAATTTTTTTTATGAAACCCCTCAAAATATCACGTTCTTGTTTCCTTTTTTTATATTTAATTCATTAATTCATTAATCAAATCAATGTTTTAAAAGAAAAGGAACATGGGTGGTATTCCGGAAGCGCTTAGTAAGTTAGTCCACACTTTTATGGAGTGCCTGTTGCCAACTCATTTACCCTGTACATATTATTTTAATCCTTCAATAAAAAGTGTCAAAAAAAATAATTTTGCAGTGAAATGGGAAGAAAAAGATAATATGAGTATGAACTGAATTTCAACAAAGTCTTTGGTAGATTATCTTTGTCATGAATATTGAAGGAGGAAGATGAAACCTAGCATTCCATAGAAGTGTGAACTAAAATTCTTGTTTAGTCTGGACTTAGTCCCGGCTTAACTTATGAGAATACCACCCCATATATTGAACAAAATAAGGAAAACCCTCTTTTTGTTTGGAATGTTACAAAATGTGCTTTGCAGCTTTATAGAAAAGATAAAGGCCTATGTGCAATGTAACACCAGAATAAGTCTTCCAATACATTAGTCCACTAAGAGCCAGAAGGGCATTAACTCATATACACCACATTAATGTTCTTCTGGGTCTCATCATATCACCTACCAGACTCCAAATAGACGTTTTCTTTGCCATTTGGGATAACATGATTTGTTTTCTTTTTCTATGAATTATTATAGTCTGTCAGGTGTTGGTCTCATTGGTAAGGCGGAGGTGTTTAACAGTATGGTTGTATTAAAGAGTGTTTGTGGTTGAATACATTGTGAATTCATCATGAATATTCAGGATGTGAAATCAAGTAAACATTGTGAAGTACGTCACCAGGTACCTGTAACCCTCCTCTTCATGTGGTCAGTATGATCAGTGTGCATTTCAGTTTAGTGGTCATTTCCCTCCAGCCAGCGGGCATTCTATTCTCTTCACACGTTTGATGGCAGGGCAGTGTCATTCAGTACTCCCTGAGTTCATTACCAAGAAAACCTACGTGTAATCCACACTTATCTTTATGTTGTTGTTGCAGATTAGGTGGATAAAGTCTGTGAAATCCTGTATTTTTTGTTTTATTTCAAATCCCTTACCAGACTCTAGTTTCAGATGCACAAGGTCTCATATCCAGTGAGAGTAAAAGGCACCTCATCTCCCACAATTTTTTTTATTTGGTTTGTCAGTTGTCAACTAAATTAAGACCCCCCCCCCCCCCCTCCACCACTGATGTGAGGTCTTCAAGCCATTTGCATACATGATAAAATTCAATGATGAGTTGTAACTTATTTCTATTTTTTTTTTTTTTTTTGGGGGGGGGGGGGTGGGGGGGGGGGGTTGTACTTGTGTATAGAATACAATCCAAAATTGTGGATTCTCTTTTCAATAATTATGAACTTGGATTTGAATTTCATCTTGAAGAAGGATAAATACAGGTCCTTGATATATGTGAAACCAAGTGTAGGCCTATTTCTGTTTGCAGCAATCTTGTTTTTAAAATCAACATTGCGTTTTAACATGTAGATTGACACAGTTACCTCTACATGTGAACTCAGAGGAGAGGGTCGGCCCCTCTAATGCGAGTTCTTTTTATGTGTGTGACTTTTGTTGATTACAACAACCAAAAAGCTCTCTTCGAACATCTAGTATGGATTAGATCAATTCATTACCGTAGTAGTCCCATTTAGAAGCTCTTGAATAATCATCTTCACACAGATGATGGTCATTAGATTCCCTCGATGACCATTCCACCTTGCCAGGTGATAGATCGTTGCATGGAGTTTCCTTCTATGGTACTGAGATTCACAGTGTCCCAGGGGTATCTGATGACTTTCTAAGATCCAGTAGAAGAGACGCTGCTCATACAAAAAGAAATCTGTCAACCTCGTATTTGTTGCAGTACCTTGAAACACGGTATTGGAAAAGGAAGGTGTGTCGATGAGGTTTCTGTTGAGATTTCATGAGAATTCAGGTGCAATTGAAGCCGAGGAGAAGACTTTTCAAAGATTGTAGCTTTGAAAATAGCAAATTGCCATAAATGCAGCCTTTTAAGTGTGGTAGTGTAGACATCAATTGAAAGAAATGGTTTGATGAGTTGAGATTTAAGATGCACTGTATATTGGAGAACCTAAATACCAGGGTCCGTATACAATTCAATACTTAAGTACAAAATTTAAGCTTTTTACTGAGTATTTGGCTTAGATAAAATACTGTTGTCTTTCTATTTTTGCCCCAGTTTTTTAAACTTTTAAAGGCATGATAATGGCAATAAACATCGCCAAACATGGATGAAAATAATGTCAAATGGGAGAATATACCGATCTGAGCCGAGGTATGCATCTGTTGATTTATTTGATTGATAAAAAGGTCACTTTTAAGGGACAAACTGATGATATGTGCTTTTTATAGAGGCAAGTGACAAATCCTGCGAGCTGATTTCGCGACACCGGGTCCCGATTGGTGCGAGGTCGTCGAGTCCCGGTTTATAAAAGTCCCGACATGACTCAGGCCTAATATATTTGTGCGCATTTATTGCAACGCATTAATTGCGCAGTACTTTGATTGACCGTGTGATGTTACAATGCTTATCAGTAACTATTTTACTTAGATTTTGTTTCAGGTAAGTAAAAGTCTAGAATGTGATTTGAATACGAGAGAAGTAAACTTCTTAGCTTAGCCATTTACTTAGTAAATTTCTTACTTATTCTAAGTATTGAATGGAATACCGGCTCAGGCCTAAAACAGACCGACACTAGATCGACACCAGACGGAACAAACAATTACATTACCCCAAATGGCAAAAGGTCAGTTGGTTTGGAGATAGTGTAGAGTTTGTTTGACAGTGTAATTGAGGTATACAGCTGACCTACATGTGTCTCTTGTATTAAGATGGTGATAAGATGGCTGATAGGTTCTTGCCTCAAGTGATTCCAGGTCATCTCCTAATTTCAATGAATATCCTCCATATTCAATGGATAACAAAAATGGAAAGAAAGACAGAAAACAGAAGAAAAAAAATATACAGAGTATCAGTGAGTGGTTAAGCTCTTGAAAGCCATCAGAAAGGCCTGGTAAAAGCACAAAAAATATATGATTACCCTCCGGATAAAGAAAGAAGAATTTCACACTGTTGCAGTAAAATATATGGGAATGGTTATACCATCTTAGACATGGGTGTGTGGCACTGTGTGCCATAGAAAAGTATGTGTTTTAATATTACACTTTTCTTATCTGATATGAAAATGCACAGCATCATGCTTTATTGAAAATTGTTACACATATTAAGAATGATTATTAAAAGACAATGAAAGTAGAAAATTATTGTACCGGTACTCCAGTAATTAAATTACATCTCCCCCCGCCCCGCCTTTCCAATGTCAATATTTATTATTAAGGTGATTGATTCAACTTAGTTTTATATTGTTCAGAAGATATCGAACTTTAAATGTTCTAGACATGGTTTCTTAAGGATCCTGTAGAAAATGTCAGTAGCACTTTTGTCTTTGCATCCTTAAGGCTCATTCACATGTGGTGTAGTAAATTGCAGCAGTCTTCCATTTGTAATGATTTTAAAAAACATAGTACGCCTAACATTTTTTGCTTTTGATAACACACAGATAGTGAGTTCATGTAAGACCTTTGTTGTGTGTGGCTACTTTTCCATCCCCACTCGCCAGCCTTTCTTCTTTTAAAGAAGAGAGAGAGAAAAAAAAAAGAAGGGTTTTTTCCTGCATCGCGTGTGAACATGCCATTAGAGGTGTAGCATAATCATGTGCACTTTCTACCGGGTTTGAAGGCAAACTGTCTGTGCTGACATTTCATAGGTTATGTCTACACACTGCTATGTATTGATCACACTCGCTGCAGTGCTATGTAAATGGTGATGTATGTTGAGAAAGTTTACTCAGGTGCTCATGTAAACGTTTCATGTATAGAACAGCTTGAGAACTGTTTTTTAATCAGAAGTTAATCAAATTCTCTGAACCCCTGCCAGAGAGAGAAACCTCATGCATGTTGGTGAGATCATTGAACGGTAGGCAGTGTTATAGGGAGTTCCTCGATTCTAAAGGTAATTAATATGCTTTTTTGCACTTTCTTAATCCTTTAAGGACAGGATTTATTTTAGGGCTAAATTGATCTCATTTCGTTTTTTAAATTAGCAACAATAATATTTTTCTTTTATAGTAACATTGTTGAAATTAAATGTTATGTCTCTGTAAACAACATTCATGGGCAAGAATGTTGTCGAAAGCTGGAAAGTTGCCAAATTTTATGAAAAACAATCATTTTTAAATCTCTCAGTGTGTTGCCAATTTATGAATTATGACGCTTATCTTCTCTTTCTAAAGTTCCTGGTATCAAACACAACATAGTAATAACACGAAACTGGATGCATCATGTACAGAACTCTTACCTTTTCTACTCATGCATCAAGCATCGTTTTAGGGCTTTGAATACAAATTTATTGAGCCAAGCCACAGAATGTGGAATGATTGTCGCAAAATCATCATTAGCAAGTCCCTCTTAGAGGATTTAAGCCGTAGGTCTTCATGTTTACTCGCACCAGTACCTTCTTCATTAAAGCAGGCATTGTACTATTGGGAATCAAGCTATCATAATGGTCAGCATCAGAATTTTCTGTGGAAGTGCTGTCTATAGAAGATATGAACCTATTGTAATGAGTTGATATTAAAAATAGAAGAATGAGAAGCAGGGAGAGCAGACAGTTTTAAGTGATACAGAGAGAGAGGGGTGGATAGTGAGAGAGAAGAGAGAGAGATAGTGAGGGGGAGAGAGAGATAGTGAGGGAGAGAGAGAGATAGAGGGAGAGGGTAGATAGAATAAGAACCAAGGACAGAAATGGAAAGAGAGAGAGAGAGAGGAGGAAGAAGGTTAAGAGAGAGAGACAGAGATTAAGGGACAGAGGAAATGAGGGAGAGAGTGAAAGTGAAAATGAAGGAGTGAGAGTGAGAGAGAAAGAATGTAGGAAAGAGAAATAGATTGAGAGAGAGAGAAAGAGAGGATAAGGGAGAGAGATAGAACAAGGGAGGAAGTGAGATGGCAAAGTACTTTCCGTGGTAACCTCTGGAGTAATAGGAGCTGCCTGTGGCCACTCTAATGTAACCCTATGCTTCATGCATAGACATACATACTTGACACATTCGCCTATATGCTCATCATATGAGCTCACGCTTATTTCTAGTTCAAGTATGTAATCATCATGACATATCTCCATTGCAAATTGTTTTTTACAAGGTCAGAAAATGTTGTACGACACATGCTCTGGGAAATCATTTTGGGTTAAATATCCTACATGAACTGAATTGTCAAATTCCTTTAACGAAAAACATACCAAACTGAAATATTTCCTGAAAACCCATCTTTAAACCTAACTATGAATTTATTTTGACTTGTCATATAGCAAAGTAAAGGATTAAGCATTATTTGAAACAGAAAGAATTGTGTCCATTACCTGTGTGTTAACTTTGTAGCCTGGTATTATGGTATATATCTGGGCGGGGCTTAAGCCTTGTTTAGACATGTGCAGCAGTTACCATAGTCGTTTGTATATGACGATGGTAATATGCATCACATTTTTGTGTCTTATATCACAGAGCTAGCTAAGTGAATACGCATAGAAACTTTGTTGCGAGCAGTTGGCATTCATTTACACACAAGAAAGAAAAGAAAGAATTGGCAGCTTCTTTGTTGTTGTCTACCGCACAGAAGCCTTGAACACAAGCCTCTATCATGAGCATGTGCTGAACCTTGATCTGCCAGCCATAATTTAATCAAAATCGCACTTCTCCCCAAGCTGATTTCTTTATACCATATTTCTTCATTCAATATTCTTATCTTGTCTGTATTCCCCAGTGCTATGAGCTTATACATGATTCATTATATATTTATTATTTTGATATAGTTTTCTCTCGTGTAAAAGGGCTAATCATCACGGTACTCGTCATCACTTATTACTTAAATCTGGTCCATCCCATTAATTAGATATGCAACAAAAGCAGGATCCTGTTACAAATTTAGATGGTTACGGTACATTTGGCGTTATGACCTCGACGTGAGCTTTCCACCGTAGATGGATTCAGTCTGAATTCATACACACAATGATCTTTATTTTAGAAAGCAATTAGTGCTTTTCTTGGTTCAGGCAGGGCCGTCAAATATGAGGGTATTAGACATGGGTCGTTACTTTGATAGTTTTAAGTTTTTCTTTAAGAAAAGTATACATTACTACAGCTAGGTCACCTTGTAAAAGAAGATGAAGTTACAGATATCACTAACCATATCAATTTTGTTTGAATATGATTGTACATGTACATGGTTTTCATGAGGCTGGCTTTTTATGTGTTTTTTTCATAAACAAGACAATAAGATATCAAGTCACTATACAATGCATACCAGCATATTTCTTATCCTTGATGTCACATATACCAGCTTGCTGTCGTCAAACCAGACAATTAATTGCTTTTACATTTTATAACCACCGCTGGTGCTAGAGCACTTTCACTGTGTACACATGCAAACAGGTATGTGAGAAACAAGTCAGGGATTTCACGACCGAGGGTTTGAGTTCCCACTCATACAAAGCAGGCAAAGATACATGCATGTATAGCTTGGTTGGCTGGTTGTATTTCAGTATCATCGGCTGTCCACCAAAAGTAATTTATGTGCTCCACCTCCGCTAGAATTCCCACATAATTAGGGATTGATTTCATTGAATATCACATCCAATAATGCATGGTTGGTTTACCCATCCAGGATCTCTGTCGCAGTGATGCGCTGTTTAGATACATCAACAAGGACAAGTAGCACCGCTGTGTGGATTGCATTATGTATTGAATCGTCCAGAGATCAAAGATAGTGGTCGATCAAGATTGGTGAAATTACAAATTGATTTTTGCCGAGTATCGGTATTGGTTACAGGGAAGAACAAGGATTACCGCTCATCTATACATCTAATGGACTGATGTGCATATTTCATGTTGGATATAGATCGTTCGTGTGGAGCTATTTTTGAGCTTGTGTACATGCACTCCCTGTATAGTCATCTAAAAGTGAAGTTCATTCCGGGGGGAGAAGCCAATGGTTGCCAAGCAAATCTAATATCACGTGTAGGATGCTGCTGCAGTTTCCACTGGATGTTCCGAATGCAGTGAATTCACTGTGTGTATGTTAACCACAGAGTCAAGTCCTAGTCAAGCCAGTCGTGTTCACTTGAATGGTTACCTGATTAGCTACATGTGGGACTGACAGCTCAGTTTAATAATTAAAATGTGTGTGTTTACTTCCGACGATGAAGATACGTTTTCTGAATTCTTTGGCAATTGTCAATTGTTGGTGAGTTCTGTGCAGTGCTTTTCCTGTACACATACCAGTATCTATGATTGTGATCAATTTTATTTTGAAAGGGCGTTATCCATCAATGGTTTGATCAAGAAAGAGATAGATAAAGAGGGAGAGACAGAGAGAGGGGTTGATAGTGAGAGAGAGAGATGGAGGGGACAAGAAAAGGAGAAGGAAAGAAGAGAATAAGGGGGAGAAAAAGAAATAAAGAAGAGAAGGTGAGAGAGAGAGAGAGAGAGAGAAAGAGAAATAGAACAAAGAAAAGAAAAGTGCAATGTACAGAGGAAGAAACGAGAGGTAGATACTTGATATTGTTAATAAAATGAAGAAATTTGATTAGCAAGTCTTTACAGTCAGAAGACAGAACCTGCGCCTTTCTGGCTCTCAGTAGTTGATTTTGTGCACATGTATGTAAAAAAAGTAACGATGGTTGCAAGTATAATTACAAAAAGTCTTCTTCATCTTACCTTCCTTCACAGCCAGCAGCAGTACGTAAACGCCTTATGGACAAGAAGCATGGGGACCAATCCTCCTCCTCCGCTCCTGAGTCCAGCACCCATGGAACAACATCCATACCCCTCACCAACCAAAACAACAACCAGCAACACACCTCCGCAGGAGGCAGTGAAGACGACTACAATCGGAGGCGGAGCCGGGAGTCGTCGTTTGGTGCCGTCACCATGGAAGCCACCCAGCGGGGATCAGGGGATGATCATACGATGATGGGGGTGGATGGGGGGTTCCCCTCGTCGACTCAAGGGATGAGTCTAGAGGAGATGGATGAGAGAGCAGCAAGGTTCAGTGGGGTACCCCAGCCAGGTCATTTTTACCGGTTAGAGGTGCATCTGAAGGAGGGCAAGGATCTGGCTGTCAGAGATTGGAGTGGTAAGACCAACAACAACAACAAAGTTTTTTATTTTTGTGACAATTATTAAAAAGTTGCCCTTTTCCCTTGCTTCATAATATATACATCATTTATGCATGGTATTTTGTAATAATTATATTTGCTTATATAGCGCCTAACACTTAATTTCTCTGAAGTCTCTAGGCGCTCTACAATAATGCAGCGTAATTACCTTATGTTTAGCAGTGCAGCTGTCACGCGCTCTGCGTTTCAAGGAATAAATTCCTACCAGGTCCCCATTTACTTCACCTGTCTCAATTTATGTCTCAATTTATTAAACTGTTATAAATTTAAAGAAGAGAAGGGAGTTTTTCTTTACCTGAATATATTACATACAATATATATCAGACCTTGGGTCAATTACGGAGCTGGTGCCCATGACACCAAAAGATACAAGAACTGACATTTTATCTTAAAGTTTCTCTCTAGTCCAGCTTTCTTACAACCACTCCTTCCCCAGAAACAATACCATGAAGGGATTTTTGCCCGTTGATATTGTGATCCTGTTTATGTAATGATAGCAATATTTCATTTTGTATGCATTGCATATCACATTAGGTTCCTGTAAATCATTTCTTTTGATAATTTGAAATAACAAACATCAATAACCAATCAATGATTTGCATCTCTTTCTCCTCTAGGTTCATCCGATCCATACATCAGGTTCAAGATCAACAGCAAGCAGGTTTACAAATCCAAGACCATCGTTCACAACCTCAACCCCAGGTGGAACGAAGTCTTCTCCGTAGCCATAGAAGATGTCACCAAGCCTCTGCACATACACGTCTTTGACTATGACATTGGAACCTCCGATGACCCCATGGGAAACGCAAAGTTTGACCTCATGACCCTCAAGACAAGCGAGTAAGAACTTTTACCCACTCCTCACACTACCCCCCCCTCCCCTTCCGAAAAGAATGATAAATATGAAAGAATGAAAAGAATACTGGTTGGGAAAAGATAGACAAGGCCAAGGTATTTAATCATTTGGTGTCTCAAATGTTACCAGTTATTAGATTCTCTGTTTGAACCAGAATGGTGTGAACTTGTATACTGTATCACAGACTTAATGCCCTTCTGACCTCATGACCCTCAAGACCAGCGAGTAAGTAGCTTTACCCCTCCTTTACTTTCATACCTCACTTCACCCCCCTCCCCCCTGATGAAGAATGATTAAGTTGGGAAGTCCAAGGTATTTTGTCATTTTGGTTTCTCAAATGTTACCAATTATTAGATGGTCTGTTTGAAGCCAGAAGGATGTTAAAGCCCCTCCAAAGTGTTGTGGGCCCCAAATTCGTCTAACATTTTATAGCAAAATTTCACATAGATTGTACCAAAATGTGAAAGAGGATGTCATTTAAGACACACTTCTGCAAAGATTTTCCCCAAAAAATAAATATTGATGAAAGAATACATAATTTGGGTTTTCTGTTGTACGCAGAAAACCTAAATTTTGTATTCTTTAATCAATATTTGTTTTGAAAATCCTTCCAAAAAAGAAATGTGTCTTAAATGACATCCTCTTTCACATTATGATACAATTTTAAGAAGTGAAATTTTGCTATCAAATCTTTAGCAAATTTGGGGCTCCCAACATTTTAGAGGGGCTCTAACTCGTATACTGTAACTTATAAATGCCCTTCTGGCTCTGTACAGACAATATAATGCATGTAAATTGGCATCACAAGTCTTGTTTTACATAATACTTTGTATCATCCAAGCTCTATAAGCGCTAACAACTGAATAATACAATCATCAGATATAATATAATTGTAAATGTGGTTGGACATGCAACCCCAACCACAGGGTCTGTATGGTCCTCTGCTATAAGATTTTGGAAGGATTGTAATTTCATGAGATGAAAATTCAAAATGTCTAGTCTTCTTGACAAATGATTATAAGAATAACGATAATAATAACTACATTTGTTTTACACACATATCCTTCCCAGGGGATGCTCAAAGTAGTATTACTACCCTAATAACCTAATCATAATTCATGTACTTATATTATGAGAATATAAAATGGCAATTCTGATTAAGGAGTAATAAACTGCAAATATTCCATGACTCAGAGCGCATCCCTGCATTCCAGTACATTATGAATGTATTTCATGACATTTTGATGAAGATGTTCTATACATGTACCTTCAGGGATAATCCAATAGAGATATTTTCTCACCAAAATGCGAGAATATGGTGTTATTAAATGAAGAGCATTTTTGAATGACAGATGCCTTGCGGATATTATCGGTATTCACCAAGATGCCAACCCTTCTCAGATCGCATGCATATTGGATTTTAAATATTGATTTTTATCCAGGGAAGCTACTTTTCCTTCTGAAAACAACCCTAGAGATCAAAAGAAAAGGAGGAAAAAACCAAAACAAATATGTATGGCTCCTCAGGGTTGTAATTCCTTTCTGCCAAAGAGTATGGTCTACTTAAATTTTCTATGATGTGTTTTACTTATGAAATTAATTTAATATGTACATGTATGTATCAAGTTTATAAGTTTGATTTATATGGAGTAAAGAATAACATGCTTTCTTTGTGAAAAACAGATTGTTTTAAACAGAAATTGTCCTCATTTTTCCTTCTGAAAGAAAATTCATTACATTCAATACTGAGATAATATTAAATCTGATATGCACATCTATTTAAAGTTTTGGGAGGCCATGAACAGAATATATTTGACACCATTTCTATTATACCTTATCGCACATTTCTACATATGATTGAAGCAAAATACATTATGCATATTTATTCTTTCTTTTGTCGTACAAGAGGATGGACAGATAATATTGACACTATTTCTACCTGATAAAGAGTGTTTCAACATGCCTCCATTATCAGCACCTCTCCAGCTCCCTACCATCATATTATATGACATTTCAATGGATTAGCGTACTATCCTGCTGTAGATCTCCTTTTATCAAAGTAAAACTTAGATATGGGAACATATGAGAGGGCTTTTATAGAAGGATTATTACAGAGTTTGAGATATACAGTAGGCTTGCGGTTGGTTGCACCATGTTTGTGGTTAAGAAGCATGCTCGACTCAGTTGTGATTTAGCATACTATTCTATTCCTCCCCTTGAGTTACAACAAGATCTGTGTAGTGATCTACAACAAAATATAAGAAAATAGTATTCCGGGGGGTGGGGGGAGGGGTTGCGGTGTGCAGATTCTTAACTAAAGCCTCGGTCACAAATGCCATTACGAACTGCTACGAACGCCGTACGAACGAACAATGGAAATTCGGGAAGACAATGGAAAAACAGAGATTTGTACGAAATTATCGTTTGTACAAATCTTTGTGACCGTAGCTTTACTGTCGTAAAACTATACTGTTTGTTTTAATTATTTTTTCTTTCTTTTACTTGGACATTGTTCCAACTCAAGTTCAAATCCAAGTTTTTAAACAGTCTTTATATTTATAGTCAAAATTTAGATTTAACTATTAGGAATTTGATGATATTTTACCAGCTACACTTCTTGTCTTGAGTTGTGTTAAAAGCAAGCCCGCATATTTTTAAAAGTATTCATCAGAAGATGGCAAAAATGTGCACCCTAAAGTTGAAATATGTATTATTAGATTCATGTCAAGGCAAATAGAAAGCACTAATATTAAACCTGTCATGTTTTATTACCTTTGTTTATTTCCCTTAGCCACTCTAGGTGAGTTAATACGCGTATAATTTTAGATTAAGATTTAGCATCTAATGTATTGCATGTATGGATACTGCCTTTCTTAAATGCATGCATGAGTTAAAATTCTCTTCTTCTCCAGTGATATTTGCTGGAGGGTGTTTCACAAAGATCCTAAGTTGGACTTAAAAATTATGGAAAGCCGTTAGCATCTATGAAAATATTTTAAAAAGTTTTTTTAATAGGCATAAAATGTTGACTCAAATCATTCATATTTTCTATTATCATTGGAGATTTCATGTTCTTGATGTGGAATCTATGAAAAGTCTAAAATACATGAATTTTTGCTTTTTAATATATTTCAAAATAAGGCTACGAATGGCTCTCCATAATATTTAAGTCCAACTTAGAGTTAAGTTCGACTTCGAATCTTTGTGAAACACCCCCCCTGGACTAGTAAATTTGTAACAATTTTCCTTTTAACATATTTTTTATGGTTGCAGCCTCTCAATATTTCCTATTGAGATTCTTTGAAGAAAAGGTCTTCGGGGCAAATGCTCTAGAAATGTCACCATTTCTTATTAACATGCAGCAATAGCGGTGTTGAAAATAAGAGAGAAGGGAGAAATTGGATGTCAGCTCTGTAGTGGCACTTCATGAAATGTCTCAGAATTGGGGCACTTCTCCCCCCCCCCCCCATAAAATTCTCTTCCACTTGGTCTTCTGCTGTGTACAGAGGAAAAAGGGGTCTCTGTGGAGAAATTTGATTAAATTTTTTTTCTTTATTTCTCTCTGAACATTTGACCTTACATTCTGTTTGCATGGTTTGCTGTGCGTGTGTTTACTCTGTCTTATAACAAAACTGAAAGAAATTTGGTAACAATTAAGTAATTCAGTTCTTAATATTATAAAACTCAGGTCGATTAGATGCAGCTATATCAGTCAAATAAAGTTAATAAACTAAGAAGAAACAAACTGGCACCAACAAAATTTCCATTTCTACATATTTTTCACTTCATGTTGCTCTTTATATTCATTACTATATTTATGTTTGTGTAAAAGAAAATATTTTTTTCTCCATATGAATGAAGTGACCTATTCAATAGATAAAAAAATTCTTTTTACAATTCAGTATGACAGTCTGATTTTTGCAAAGAAAACTATGAAATAATGCATGAAAAAAGCAAAATGAGCTGTGCCAAGATTCATCTTGAAACAGGTTTTTTTTAAGAGTGGACAATTAATATAAATGCTGCACCCGCTCCTCCCAATAAGTCTGTGTGGAAGAAATCATTTAAATAGAAATTTTACTTTAATCTTTATGTTTTGTATGGTGTCTAGACCGACTGAAGTGAAGCTGGACCTATCTGATGATACAACCGATGAATACCTCGGCTATATCGTCTTAGTCTTCTCACTGATACCGGTCAATGAGGGAGAATATGCTGCTGTAAGTACTGAGTTTTTATTCATTTTGTGCAAGGTAATCTGTTGCTGTATCAAAATACTCTGGCCCTATACTTTCAAAGGTTGTTCAATTTTCACATGTACTCTGTGACAAACTTCTGGTGGAGTTTTATGAGTCTTCAAACTGATATCAACTATTGAGAGAGAAAGTCTTTTGTACATGTATGAATTGATCCTGTCTATAAAGACCACCTAAGGGAGACAGGAAAATTGGTCTTTATAGGCAGGTGGTCTTTATACTGTACAGGTTCCTTTAGTACATGTTCCAATGAGAAACAATTTTCAAGGGAAACAAAAAATGTGGTCTCTGTAGACAGAGCATGGCATGGAAATCAATTTATCATATCAAAGCACTCTGGCCCCTTAGTGTCAAGTGGGTGATTTTTGACCATTTTCCAGTCTTGATTTTATCAAACTTTTAGGGTTAGGGGTCCAATTGCGTTTTTAGGTCAGGGATTAGGGTAAGATACAATTTTGCGTCAGGGTTTGAAGTTAGGAAATTGGTTATGTAGGAAATTACAGTTGAGCAATTGTCCCAGGAGCAAGTGCTATACAACCCTTCAAGTGAGGTTTCAAATGTTACTTCACACATACAAACCTCAGCATCCAGGTAACATTGTGATTAATCTTTCTATTAAGATTTTGTTTAAGAGGAGTAATAACTCTCCTATGTGAAAGTTCATTTTTTATGTGTAGGCCAATCATGCTGAAATAGCTGAGGGTACATCAGCGCTATCAAAACTGAGAAATGACAGATTGGTTAGATCACATTAGATAAAAAATTTTAAAAATGGATTTGACTGAATAGGATTGATTAGATGCAGACTGGAAAGTATTGGTAACTAGTTTAGACTGGATCAGACTGGATTAGACTGGATTGTACTGAATGGAATAGGATTTGACTAGACAGCATTGGGCTGAAATCTATGGAATGGAATCGGACAGGATATAATTGGATTAGAATGGGTTTCCTTAATAATCCTAACAGATATTTTATATCTTCCTCCAATACCAATAAACTCAACATACTCAAATACAACAACATCTACTTTCCACTGACTGCTGTTTTATAGCAAATGTTCTCCATTTCTCTGTTTTTAAACAATTTATGAGTGAACATTACAAAGAACTGATTTAATTCTACTGAAAGATATTGTTTTGTTTCATGGGGCTGTATGATTGATTTCTTTGAATTATTCATCTGCTTGCTCTCTGGGGAAACGGTCAGTGCTGTTTGAAATAGATATATTCAAGCGGTCGAGATAACGTACTGTTCACCATGGTTTCACTGTGTTTTTGACGACTTCATCAAGATAATTTCATCTTGTTTTCAGATGAACAAACACAAAGTAGATTGCGAAGGATGCATCCATCCTCTAGCTCTCAGTTACCAAAACCCTAATATAGTTCTCTACATGGCTTAGCACTTAATCTTGCCCATGCATAATATATGGATTCTTTTCCAACTTGAAATTCTAGCTGTCAGGATTTTATTTGAAATTCAAGGAAAACTTCTCTGTCAACGACCCTAGTTTTAAATCCCTAGTGGACTCTTGTACAGCAGCCCTTCAATCAACCTTGAATTACGTTTCTGACTAAAGTTTGGTGATTTCACAGAGAAACGCAAGATCCTTTCTACGTCATTGGGGAGATCTTGTTTTCGATAATAGAAGTCAATGATCTGATTATCTGAAATATAGTTTCTTATGCATTGTATACCAGGAGGTTTTGAATTCAGTTAAGGAACTGTTGAGATACATTTCTACATTAACAAAGACAGCAACTTTATTTAAAAAGGATGACTTGAATGTCCTGGGCCCTGTTTCATTAAACTTGTTATCAATAACAAACAGGGCTCTGGTTTTCAGCAGAAGAATTGTTTACTGTATCTTTCATGATAATGATTAATCGGGAAGGGGGGATGGGGACAATAATATGGTTGTGCTTCTATCATGTTGTTTTCAGTGCTCACAGAATACATAAGAAAGATGATAACACAGACATTTGTAATATTACTAATGAAACAATATCAGCAGGTAACAAATCCCCTTTTATTAAACTGATCATTGTGTTTTGTCTTTTGATATTATTATCATTCATTTGTCCTTTTGTTAGTAGTATTTCTTCTTCCTTTAACAAATAAATGTTTGTAGTTATCATTTTCACTATTCTCATCACAGCAGCTATATTCTGATTTACAAGATGAGTAATTACTTCTTCAGGCTACATTTACCATATACATCTGTGTACATTGTGCAATTATGCACATGAATGTATAATTGAGCACACGATTATGTGTCTCTCATGGGACAGTCAGCCTTAGGTATAGAGACATACATGTGTTCATCAACTTTCAAGTCTTCTTACGCTGAAGGCTATGTGAGTCAGTTGCCATCTTCATAGTGGTGATGTCCCTTCTCACATTTTGGTAAAGACTCTATAATTGCCTCATTACCTCATGCCAGGGGCCATAGTTAGTGTGCTAAAATATTAATGAATTGATTTATCCATTTGAAACAGTTGTTTAGACATTAGAATTCATACTCCTGGGGGGTGTTTCACAAAGATCCTAAGTTGAACTTATCTCTAAGTTGGACTTAATAATTATGGAAAGCCCGTTAGCACCTATGAAAATATTTTTTACTGGTTATTTTAAAAGACAAAAAATGTTGATTCAAATCATTTATATTTTCTATTATCAAGGAGATTTTATGTTCTCGATGTGGAATTACTAAAAAGTCCAAAATACTTGAAATTTCGCCTTTGAATGTATTTTTGTTTTAAGGCTAAAATGGCTCTCCATAATTTTTAAGTCCAACTTAGAGATAAGTTCAACTTAGGATCTTTGGGAAACACCCCCCTGATATAGAAAGTCTTGTAAGAGCCAGAAGAGCGTAACTATATGTAAATAATATGAGATTGAATGCCTTTCTCGCTCTCAGCATATGATATATACTCCTTGGACCGAGTATGTCTCCATTCCTGATGTAGTATACCCCATAGCCCTTGGTTAGTCCCTCCGCTCAGTCCGATGCACATGACATGATGTCTGATAAATAATCTGAGGCCCGTCCGTCCGAAGAAGTCGATCTCAAGATGTTTCCATTAAGAAGAACAGAGATTGAGGTGAAACCTTTACATGACTTCCAGCTCATTTTAGGTCTGTTCTCACCCTCTCAAAGGATCGTGGTTTTCATGTAAAGCCCTGTTCACATGTGAATCTTTAAAGCCCGTCTGTACTAGTTTGGCCAGGGGGGGATTATACCTCCCTGCAAGGTCAGTGATAGGTGGTTATCTCATCAAATCAGCTCTCAATTAACATATGAAAAAGAGGATCATGGGGGACCAACAGGCACCGATTAGGCATTGTTTGCTATATAGAGGGCTCAAGTAGCTATAAGTAGTGCAGTGGGGCTTTAAAACACCTACAAAATTATATAAGCATTGTGCGCTTCACGTTTCTGTATCTTATATAAACTACCCATCAAGAGAGTATGCTTAGGGGCCTTTAATAAAGGCCATTTTTCACCACAACTTTGCCATAATTTTAATTGTAAAATAGTGTTTATTTTGCTCCAGTACTTTTTTTTCTCCAGGTAGTTTGCCGCTTGCGTATGATTAAGGCTTTCCTCTGAAGCTGGCAGTCCAATCTCTCTCCATCTCCTGAATATAGTAAGATAGTAGTATTCTTGCAACAAAATGGTAATAAGATGGATGAATATGAAGATGGCAAGAATGCAAAATTCAGTTAGATACATTGTAGAAGTAACCAAGAAAAATATTGTCTTGATGGTTCAGTCAATTTTAAACATGTAAACTTGTGAAAAGTAACCAGAAAAAGTAAGTTTTTGTGTAAAGCTGTACAGTATGATGTTGTTATGCAAGATAAATTATTCCTATAAAGCTAAATCATAGAGATAAATTTTGATTGTAAACAGTGTTTTAAACAAAAGCAACAACTGATTTGTAACACCTTAATCGTAAAAAACACTTTTACTGTATATTTGCCTTAGGATTGATTGTAATGCGTAGCCCACAAACAACCAAGGCATGTAAGCTGTATGATTGAATTGACTTAGCATTAAATATGTATGACATCCGGCACCTGCCAATGGTGATAGTATATCACAGGAGAGCTGGTACATACATGTATACCACCCATGCATGTATACATAAAATTGATAGCGCTGTCAGTGAGAATTTGCGTTGGCTTATCTAACAATGTGTTCAGACTACTAGCATTCATCGTATAGCTATACGATAAGTAACTAATTATTTCCTAGTCAGAACATTGAATGAAGAAACGTATAACAAAACAATGTATAGCAAAACGTCTGCTTGAGCATCGTTTTGAACCAAAGCTTGATAAGAAATCAGGGTTTCGCTTTAGTCTGAATATCCTATCAAAAATCATATAACTGGGCGGGGCTTATCAAGAGCGTTAATGATTGGCCAGGTGTCATGTCAACAGACCTCTTAATTTAAAAAAAAAAAAAAAAAAATTAAATAAATAATTTTATTTATGACCTTTGTTTCTTTATACAAAGTTGTTATCTAGTCTGTACGCACCTCGCGCTATATGATGATTCTGTATACAGCATTTCTTTTTAAGAGTTTCATATAAATTTTCTACAGTCTGAACGAGCTATAAGCTACTTGTGTGGTGATAGAGTGACTATCACATCCCAGGAGGGTTGCTTTGATTACTGTGGACAGTGACAGATGAAAGACACCATACAAATTACACGACTGAAATACCTTGGGTGTGGGAACATGACTCCAGGTGTTTCTGTGTAGATTAAACAGTGTCTATGTTTGCTTTTACACAGCAGTGACATTTTGGGCATTGCTTCAGAGAGGTAAACTACTCGGTCGATAAAAGGTCGTCTACATTGAGGGCTAGCAGGCATCATACTAATACTGACATACGGTGTGGTAATTTTGGAGGGATAATCTTTTGGATCTTCACAATATACGAAAATCTCAGCAATGAGAATGTTCTCCAAGGTGTAATCGACCTCATTTTCTCATTTTCTATCCCTTATAGACACTGCATGGATAGATACCATGTTATCAAACCAAGCATGATGACTATTCCTTCCAATGTTCTCCTCACATTCCCCGTATTTTTTCATCTTTTCCCCCCTAAACACACTCCATGGATAGATACCATGTTATCAAACCAAGTATGAAGAATCATCCATCCAGTTTATAATTATGCTCATGATGTGCAGCCGTAAATCTGAAGTAGTCAATGATGATTCCCCCCATGCATGTGTAGAGATGGCTCCAGGAATTTGTGACAAAAAGAAGGGGAGAAGGTTATCAGGCAGGAAGAAGAAAAAATGAGTCCAATACATAAAAAGCTCTGACAGTTAAAAAACAAAAGCAAAAACAAAACAAAACTGGGTCTAGACCCATGTGACCACCCTCCCCCATTGGCCCCTGCATGGTGTTAGATGTTGGTTACATAGTCAATTACGTATTCATGGAGTTCCGACATTGATGGAAAAAGTATGGTTTGATTCAACGTTTTGATTTTCAAAAAGTCTTGTTCATCAGTTCTGTATTATGCAGTCTCTATCTAGAGAAGATATGAAAACACTGACAATCTACCAGAAAAAACTGATGATATTTTGGAACTATTATTTGGTCATGTTTTGGGCTTTTAGTCATGTATGGCTTATAGTCATGCTTTTCATACAAAATCTTTTCTTGTCATCCTCTCATGATTGTCTGAGGTTTGTCTAATCTAGCAACATGAAATGTGAGTCATACAGGTGATTTTCCATATAATCATGAACTCTGGGAACTCTGAAGACAAACTCACATTAGATGCTAGATTAGACTTAAACTTTTATCTGTTAGGGGCAATTTAAACTTCTTTCATTTTTCAGAAGAAAATAGTTTTTTTCCTTATCAACTTATCACCTTACCAATAATTAAGTGCACATACAAGTGGTTTTATTTTTACCCATAGTAGGTTGTTTTTTATGCAGATGTAAATGTTAAAAATAATAAGATCAATACTTGGCTAAATCAACCAAGTAGTAGAGCGGGCCAACATGCTGTCAACTCAACTATTCACACTACATTAGTGTACTGGCCCACCAATGCTGTGCTCAATTTCACAGAGTGCTAGCGGAAAGATTGAGCAAGAACCATGGAAAGGAACATTGAACAAAAAAGAGACAGGAAATGATTATCGTACCGTAAAGCAAATGAGCTGACATGTACAATTTGTGCTTTTTTTAGAACATAATTCAAGCAGAAAGTAATTTTTGACTTTTGATGGAGAGAGAGAGAGAGAGAGAGAGAGAGAGAGAGAGAGAGGTGGAGAGAGAGAGAGAGAGGTGGAGAGAGAGAGAGAGAGAGAGGGAGAGGGGGAGGTACAGAGAGAGGGAGAGAGCGATATATATATATATAGAGAGAGAGAGAGAGAGGAAGGGAGGGGCAGAGAGAGAGAGGTAGAGAGGGGGAGGTGCAGAGAGAGAAGAGAGGGGGGAGGTGCAGAGAGTGGGAGATAGAGAGGGGGAGGTGCAGAGAGAGAGAGAGAGGTAGAGAGGGGGAGGTGCAGAGAGAGAGAGGGAGAGGGGAGGTGCAGAGAGTGGGAGATAGAGAGGGGGAGGTGCAGAGAGGGAGAGGGGAGGTGCAGAGAGTGGGAGATAGAGAGGGGGAGGTGCAGAGAGAGAGAGAGAGAGAGATAGAGAGGGGGAGGTGCAGAGAGAGAGAGAGAGAGATAGAGAGGGGGAGATGCACAGAGAGAGAGAGAGATAGATAGAAGGGGGTAGAGAGATTATGTGATGATAAACCAAATAGACCTCGAGCTGAGAGTGTTGAGAGGGCAAGACAAAAAATGTAATTGTGAGATGGAGAAAAGATAAAAATATGAAAGAAAGGGAGATGGGATGGGGAGTATTTGTTATGAGTCAAAGGGAAGAACAATTCTAAAGTTGACAGGTAAGGAACTAAGAATGTAGTAGAGATGATGAATAAAATACATGTAGATTATGAATAAGGAAGCAAGGAGGAGCTGATTATTTTTTACCTTATATCCAATTCTAAATTTCTCAACAAATCTAAATGATTCATACAATCATTGCAGAAAGTAGATCTACATACAGCGAGCTTATAAGGCATTACACCTTGATAATATTTTTAGACTTCCTTTATGAAAAAAAATCTGTGTAAATATCACTTATATATAGATTTTTTGTTTGTTAATGGCCTTCAACACAAGCAGTATAAAAGTGCAGTAATTATTGAAATGAACAAGCATATTAGACTTTGTCACAGGAGTGCATATATACATGTACCTCATGTGTTCATGCATTGATATTGTATGGGTTTATTGTGTGTTGGAGGGGGTGGGGGGGGGGGGGTTCAGTCTGGAAGGTATTGATTCAATCAAATTAATTATATTTGCATGAAGTAGGTTTCCTGTAATTCACCACTCTACTGAGGTGAAAATAAAGAGCATTTGAAAGTAATTCAAATAAACATGTGCAGGTGAATGGTTCAATTGTTTATTTTAGCAATGACATGTGTACCCTATTACTTTATAATCTATTCATCAGTGTGTACACAAGCATAGCCTATGTGATACAAATTGGTAATGTTGTGGAATCTTGAATACTCTTGTTAAAAAATGAAGTGTAAATCGTTTGAACTACTGTACCAGTAATTTCTACAAATTATTGGGAGAGTGTAATGGTCTTTTATAAAATGATTGAACTTTTGAAAAGGCAGGTGTTTGAATGTTCACATTTTCAGCTTATGTCATCAAAACAAGAATGCTCTTTATAACCCATATTCACTGGTTATCGAGAATAATTCCAGAAAAATCATTATTTTGTCCTTTTTAACCAAATCCTCTTTTGAAATAGTGACAAACCAATAAATAAGCTAACATAGCATTTAACACTGTACATTTATTGCAAACGTATCCAGAGAGTCCAAGTACATCTTAAATGTGTTAAATTAATTATCTGATTTGTCTAGTGAAGTATGAATACAACATTTTGGTCTGCAACCTTCCATGTGATGATTGATAACTACATCTAATTGATTGAATTCTCTCCTGGATGTTTACATGGTATGTATTGCTGAGTGGGTAGTGGAGGCAATCGAGGCCATATTTAACTCTTCATAAGCCACTCAAATAATCTCCCTGTGCCACAATATGTCTATCTTAGGATAGATATACCAAATCTTCAAGATTATTTGTTTCCAATGCAAGATTAAATTTTACTGTTGTTGAAAGAGTTGTAATGGAGCCAATCAAGAGTTGAAATAGGTAATTTTCAAAGCTATTGTGTTGCACAAAGTAACCCTTCCATCAATTGGTGTCTAGTGTTGTGTGCACAATTGCATATGAGGCAACTGAACGACCATGCAGCGAGACTAAGAAAGCAATCAAAGTGTTTAAAAATCACAAGTCATCAAAATTTCCCAGCCTTTGCAAAAATCTTTAGTCAGATGACTGAAGGGAAGATAAGATGGTGGGTGTACGTTACTTGTATGGTAAATAAAGCAGCAGTAACAGTAACAAAGAAACTCTGAATGCTGTTCTAGCTCTTAGCTCTGGGAGGCGCGATAGCTCAGTCGGTAGAGCAGTGGTCTCGTAATCCGGTGACCCGGGTTCGAAACCAAGGCAATGCGCTAATGCCCTTTGGTAAGGCATTAATCCTCATTACCAGGTCTTTTGGAGAGGACCTAAAGGCGTCGACCATCTGGTTGCTTGCTTACAAGCATTTATGCTTTCTTAGCAGTCAGGTAAAATAACCACCACCACCTCCACCATATAACTTTGTCTATCTAAAGAAGATATGGACACACTGTTGACTCATATCACTAGATTAAAGAGACCAGAAAAAACAAACATTCTGACACAATGTGATACATTTAAAATCCTTTTAATGCAAGTATGCTTGTTTCCTGGTCGCTATCTCCATTAAGTTGCATTAGCTTTTATGTACCTTTACCATTAGCAAAATAAATAGTTTCATCTTTTGTAGCAGTTAAAAGCTTTGAGACAAAAGAAAAGGGGCATTGTGGTTTAGTCACAAGTATTATGACTGATTTAAAGCAATCTTATTTGGTGCCTTGATATTGGTATGTATACTTAACCACTTATCAAAATTGTAGGTTTAATCTTCATTTGTGTTTTTTCAAGTTGCGTGCACTGTTTATAACAGCCTCCTAGAAGGTAGCCTGTGTTATGTTGCGTAAGAAGACAGAAGTAAAATATATTTCTAATGAAAAGCACTTGATGTGAATTCATAGAATTATTTAATAAATGTCTATGGAAAATTAGGAAATGTATCAATTTTATAACAAAAGTATACAGGTTGAAGAAGGGCAGAACTGAATAAAATCAGAACCTGTAAAAAAATACATGAATGTGTTGTAGTTGATATTTTAATTATGTTTCTTCGCATTTCGCATGGCTAATCACATTTTCATCTGGACATTTTTTTGATTAGCGATGTGAATTTCTAATTACATTACCAGATGTACATCCAAGCCATTACCTTCCAATTACAAGGAATCAATTTCATGTTTGGTATAAGTGATATAGACATTGAGAACTCTAATCAACGTGACGATGCTGTGCAACGACTGTGAGGTTCAATCGGTGTTTAATATAAGCTCCTCTTGTTTCTTAATATTTCCTCATATCAACAGTAGACTGAGAACAGCTGTGTTAGCAATCAATAGCTGACAATGAATAATAGCAGTGGTTAGTCTGCCATTAAGCTTGGTAAGCCAATAAGTTTAAGGTGCGGGATGTTTTGCATCATTTCTCTTCCAACCATCATGGTGGCAACATGTTGGATCCTAGCTGCACTGTCTTGGAATTTTTAAGGAAAGGAGACACATTCATTTAGTTGTTTAGGCTACCTTGGACTTGGTCAATTCAGGGATACATTACTTTGAATCCTGTTCGCAGAGTGTGTAGTGATCTTAGGGAGAAAGTATTTCTACAACAATATTATGCGCATCTGATTATTTGGTTGATTTTTACTTTTGGTGGATGGAAGTGAATCCAATGGAAAGCTTCAAGAGGGAGACCATTTCATTTGAGTTTCATTTCTTGTCTCCTGCATCTGTGACAAACAAATCATTCTTATAGAACTCTGTTTCTGTTTCTACCTAATGGATGATACACAGTGAGACACAGTTGTAACACAATTCTCTGGGCACGCTTGATTTGTTGCTTATTTCATCTGTTTTTTATGTGGCAGGCAGACAATAAGTTTTAATGCTCGTCATTTGTCTCATGACTGGTGAAAGTAAACCTGGAATATCATGAGTGATTCAAGCAGAATACCAATCTGTCTGTGGTTCTTCAAATAATTCAAAGTGTCTTCCCTCAGAAACACCTTTCAGATAATACACTTCAGATACACAGGGAGTATCATGGCATTTTAAAGGTTCAGTTTTGTTCAGTTCTGTTCGGTATTCATGTGACTCTGCATAAAACTCCTGAAGTAAAGCCAACTACCAACTTCTTGCCAATATCACGTTAACCCACTGATTGTCCAAAGTTGTGCACCTTCTTGATAACGAGATGGAAAGTTTAGAAGGAAGGAAGCAAAGGCTTAAGAGACTATCTGACGAGTCGTCGGATGATTTCATAGAAGAAGCAGAGAATGCTTTGAGTGATAAACCCACCCCTGCTACATCCGCAGTGGTTACTGCTACTACTTCTACTACTTCTTCTCCCCCACCGACCAGTGGGGCTAGTAGTAGCTCAAGCCATTCTACATCTTGGGTGAGTGTGAGTGTGTGGAGCACTTACAGCATGTATCATTTAAAGGGCAACCTAACCTTCGAAATAAGTTAATTTGTGTGAAAAAAAGAATGATGAAAGTTTGAAATATGAGATTTAGACATTGGATTGTGATTTTTTTTCATGGTTAACCCCCCTCTTTGTCATGTACTGAAATACATTCAGCACCATGTCCATTGGAGCACTACTCAAATTATTATGGATAGCATATTATTATAGTCTATAGATCCTCCAAAATTACTTTTTTTAAAAGTATACTTTAGTCATTGTATGCAGGCGCGGATCCAGGAACTTCTTGCCGGGGGGGCACACGGGGGGCTCACGGGGGGGCACCGTGTGGGAAAGAGAACATATATATATATATATATTTTTTTTTTTTTTTTAGTCCCCCCAAAAAATTGCAACGACTCAGTCAGCCGCTGAATAAGCGGGGGGGTTAGTTAGAGGACATTTTTTTTTCCCTTCTTTTTTTGGTCACAAATTTTTTAGATTTGACATTTTCCTCCATTGGGGGGGGGGGGGGGGGTAGGGTTACCTTTTTAGGTCAGCCATATTTTGGCCGATTTAGGGCTGATTTTAACATATTTTTTTTGGGCAGGGGGGGGCACATGCCCCCTGTGCCCCCCCTGGATCCGCCACTGGTATGTGTTGGTATAAATGAAAGAGTTGTCTGGCGTAACATCACAGTGACATTACCAATGCAACCAAACTGAAATCCCCTCCAGTATAGTGATTAAAAACTTTCAAAAGTGCATAGTGTTAGTCCAATTTGTTCAAACTTTCTCTAAATAATCTGCTTCCTTTTAGAGTGATTTGCTATTAAGGTTGGATCTTTTAAGCTATGGCTGAATCAATCAGTGGATAGCAAAATGTTGTCTCAATTTTGCTTTTTGTATAATATGGGGTATGACATGTACAAACTGTTGAACAAAACGCCCTTCAGGAAAGATGTGAGAGTTCTTCCTGATTAAATCAAAATCGACATTAAAGCGTGATGGAAAGATAAATATGCTGATCGATTGTGAAATGTAAAAAGTCAATTTGTTTTGTGAGCATATGGTCTAGACTCTTCAGAACAGGTGTTTGTTTCTAACTTTCATGTCTGTGCGGTATTCATGAATATATATGCATTCAGTGCCAGCTGTACAGTGGAGTCTGTTAATCCATTGCCTCTGGGAACCAAGTGGTTTATGTGCGAAGCCTATGGGAATGACAGAATTCAACAGTCAAAGGGTTAATATATTATGTACACATATACATATACATTTTACCTCTGTCAAGATTAGAGGTTGGGAACTCAACTATAGCATTAAAAATTGACCACAGTGCAATCATTGCTGATGCTAATTTCAGTGGAAACAACACATGATATATTTTATGTATGATGTAAGATAGGACTGCAATATAATTTTTTATTTTTAAGTGTCATTCCCAGAAGCACACAAGATGTTTTTGAAAAATACTAGATAATGCAACCAGCATAAATATTGTAGGGAATCCCAATCAATATTTATATCTTTTGTTGAGAGCCTAAAGAATGTTATTTCATATTCTTTGACAGAGTTAATACTCTTCTGGTTCCCAATGTTGTATTCATCCTTGATATAAGATGAACATTATCAAGATAAATTATTAATGCCTGCAACATGTTTTAGAGTACAGACGCATGTCCAAAATGAGCTTTCATGTACATATGCCATTCTCTAATGAAATTGGTTGAGATACAGCTATTTTGTATTTATCAATACAAGAAATCTAGTATAAATATTGCAAGGGGTCCTATTTGAAGGCTTCTTATTTGTTATTATAAGTTAATTTGAGGTAAAATGTCACAGTACTTGGCACTCATGCATGTTGAATATTTCATATGCCAATTTGTAACCGACTCCAAAGAATTTCCATGGGGTGCGAACATGACTCTTTCCCGGCCATGATGAAAACAAAAGCTTCAATAATGCAAGGAGTCCCACTCGATCACTTTAATGTTTATAAAATGTAGCCTTTACTTTTGAGATAAATGTCACATGCATAGTTTTTAAAAAATCACATATTTGATATGTTGAATGAAATTGTTTTGACACACAATGATTCTTTCTCTTTTGCAGAGGTTTAGATGTCGTAAAAATTCCATATGAATATTTCATTTCATTTTATTCCATCTGTATTTATCTATTTTCTTCAAATACTTAAAGGCCCATATTCTATCCTAGACTGTAACTCAACGCAAAATTTGAGGATGAGTTTCACAAAGGAAGTTAAATTGAGGTTTTAATAAGTATAAATTGTATTATGATTAAGATAATAATGCTAATAATATGTCTTGTTAACCAAGGGTAGCCTCGTCAGTAGTCATACTGTTTGCCCTGAGAGCCCTGCAATCATAATATATTCTCCTTCTTAAACTTTACCCAGTATTGGGTTTAACTGAACTAGTAGAATATGGATCAAAATGTTGAGCTCTCTCTCACTTCGAATTTTATTAAGTCCTCAACTAATTTCCAGGTGTTTTAGAGGGCGTACTTCGAAAGCAGTTTTGTTAAACTGAATGTACCTACCCTCCATTTTAAATAAATCTTGAATAAATAATAAATAAATAATTCTGTCATTTAATTTTTTTTTTTTCTGCAGTTCAATCTGAGGCTGAGACGAGACAATGAAGCGAGATCAGGGAGTCAGAGGAAAGGGAAATCCCAAACATGGATAGGGGTGGTCACCATCACCCTCCTGGAGGGACGAAACATGGTCCCCATGGATGATAATGGACTGAGCGACCCCTATGTCAAGTTCAAGCTAGGCGGAGAGAAGTGGAAATCCAGGGTACGTTTTTATTTTGTGTATTTTTTTGAGAGCCAGAAAGATATTAATTTGTATAAATATAGGTTGAGTTAATCCCCTCCTGGCTAGCTGTCTTGTCCATGTTTTGTCCCTCCTGGAGGGGCAAAACATGTCCCCATGGAGGATAATGGACTCTACGACCCTATGTCAAGTTCAAACTGGGTGGGGAAAATCCAGGGTACGTCTTTATATTGTTTGCCGTGAACAAGAAGAGTATCGATTCCTATAATATTTGGTTAAGTTAATTCCTATCTGGCTGTGTGCAGATGATTGTTATTAAATACATGTACCAGCAATTTTGTGGGTTACCTTGAAATCATTAAAACCCTGTATCCTGTTTTTGGTTTAATTACAAATTCACATGCAAGAGACCTTTTCAGTGGATACTTGAACATTCAAGAGTGGGATAATTTGATGCTTAATTTAGATTTCTGTTCAGAAAATAGCTTGTTATAACTGACGCTCTGACAGTGTAGTTCAAATGAAAGTTAATTGTGTACACATTCAATATCCAATGTTTAATTCATTCACTCAGAAATTTAAAGTCTAAATAGACAGTAGACACAAATTTGTTATATTTTTTATTCTTTGAATTTATACACTGTAGTTCTCGACATAGTTTACAATATATTTACTTTTTACAGTGTACATATTGATATAAGGATTGTAGAGATGAAGTCAAACATAACAAAAACAAAACTTAAAAATGTGACATGACATGTATTTCCAATTAGTTGCAGAATTGCACGAGTCATATCATCTGAAGATATTGACAGTTGGCTTTCCATAGATCAATGGATTAATCTGATGCATTATTCATGGTTTAAAATTTGGCTTAAATTTAACTCTTTTAATGAATATTTGTCTTTTAATTTGATATCAATCAGAGACATTTGAAATGTATTACACTGTATTACGATATCCTTTGTTCAGTATGTAGTCATCACAAGTTATAGTTTGTGTGTGTTTTTCATTTTTCACTTCATGTCTTTTTATCTCATTTTACAGCCATTCTCTCTTCATTATTCGAACTTTTAAACATTTTGGGGTTGATATAACTAACTTCTTTTAATTCAGTGAATGGCTAAAAAGAATTTAATGAGAGAGGTAAAGGAAGGTCTGAGATGCTGTGGTAAGTTTCATTATGATAAAATTCCTTTCAGGTCATAATTTTTCTTTTTCCTTAAAAAAAATGATAGTTGTTTCATTATCAGCCGGTCATTATATTTCAAGTGTTATCCTTTAACAACTGTTGATTTGGTTTAATAGGTGGAGAGTAAAACATTGAGTCCCAAGTGGATGGAACAGTTTGATCTTAGGATGTACGAGGAACAATCTTCATCCCTGGAAATCTCAGTCTGGGATAAAGACTTAGGATCTAAGGATGATATCATGGGAAGGTAGGGATAAAAGTGATGGTGGTGATGGTATTGGTGATGATAATGATCTTGGTGATGATGATGATGATGGTGATGATGATAATGTTGATGTTGGTGATGTTGGTGGTCGTGGTGGTGGTGATGCTGCTGCTGCTGCTGCGGCTGCGGCTGCTGCTGATGATGATGATGATGATGCTGATGCTGATGATGATGATAATGATGGTGATGGTGATGATGATGATGATAATGATCTTGATGATGATGATGGTGGTGCTGGTGATGGTGATGGTGCTGGTGGTGGTGGAGGTGCTGAGGATGTTGATGCTGATAATGATAGTGGTGGTAGAGATGATGATGATTTTGACAATGGTAGTGATGATGATAGTAATTCTGATGACATGAAAGGAACAATAAGGCCAATGGGAAAGAAGATTGTGTAAGATATGATAATTATGAAATAGATAAAGGTAGTATAATTATGTTAGACCACCAGCACAAATTCTTCAAGTTCAAAATGATCATGACAATCACTGTACATATACTTAATTTGTTCTGATTAATACCTTATCCTTGGTGACAAATTAAAAAATGTTGCATATGATATTATCAATACTTTAAAACAGATGCTATAGTGACAATGTTTGGGTAGAATTAACTTATCTTTTTCTATTTGTAGGTCAAATATTGACCTTGCGACCCTTGACATGGAGCAGACCCATCAGCTGCCCATTGAGTTAGAGGACAATGCAGGCACACTGGACATCTTACTGACTATCAGTGGTACCGTAGGAACAGAGAATGTCTCGGACCTTGCAAACTACAAACATGATCCTAACCTCAAGAGGGAGCTGTGCCTCAAATATGTAAGCTGCACATCTAGTTTAGTTTGCTTTATTAATTATATTACTTTAACATTCATGAATTGATTGTAACAATTTGTGAATATGCTTTGTGGTTTACAGTACTTGATCATTTTAATGTCAATTTAAATATAATTTTTATAAACTAAACAAATTAAGCTCTTGCAGATGTATGGTTGATTTGTTGATGACAATAAGTTAATACAATCTCAGTTCTAGTTTGATTGGCCTTTACAATTTGTCCATGCTTTGTGGGTAATAAACAGTGTAGTGTTATCTCATGGTGTAATACATATATAGATTGCTTTTATGATTTTTATCACAATAGTATGTTGCTGTAAGATGCTTTTCTGTAAAATGATAGATTTTCATTAATTCATTGTTTATAATACGTAAAGCTAGGATTCACATTATGAAATCGCTTTGTTATTCTCCATTCATTTCTTCTAGGGACTTCTCAATTCATTCAAAGACGTCAAGGATGTGGGCTGGTTACAGGTCAAAGGTGACAACAAAAAAAGTTTATTAAAAAATGCATAATTCACAAAACACCTGAGCCCCGTAACACAAAGACAAGTTTAATAGCAGTTGATTGCTATTTTGCAATTTATCATGATGTACAATAAATTGAGTGTACGATTGATCAGTCAATCATACAATCAATTGCCAAGCTTTGTGTTAAAGTAAATAATGTTTTTTGTAAATATAACAAATTTTCATAAAACCTTGTTCCTTGATCAGAATAGTGCTCTCTGCTGTGAATTACAGATATATTTTTAGCTTCATAATGGATGTAGTCTGCAATCTTTTATGACATGAATTATTTCTACATCCTTTATGTATAATTCAAAAATGAAAATTCATTAGAAATTGATATGCATAAATTGTCTAAAATTGAAAATGAAAATATCAAATTCCTGAAAGGAACTTAATCTAAGTGTTTTATTTATGCCATTTTTATGTTTTTACCATTTTTATGTTTTTACCATGAACATTTTGCATCTTATTACATCTATTTGTTACCCTTTCATTTCCACAGTTATCAGAGCACAATCTCTACAAGCAGCTGATATTGGAGGTTTGTTTCTTTATCTTATTAATTATTTGATTTGATTTGATTTATTTATCTCTGTTTGATTTTCTTTTTCTTTTGCCTTTTTACAAATATATAACAAACAAATATTGCAAATTTACACATGACAAAAGAATATATGTAGAATAAAGTAAGGCTGGCTGTAACTAATCGAAAACATCAAACAGGAGGGTTGACAAAGTAGGCAAAGCTTGATAGTAAAATACTTGTGAATTTAAAATTTTCTTGTTTTAACGATATTGTAAGTAACTATTGGTGAAAGATAACCCTGTTAAATATAAATTATCTTTTCCATTCCTGCATTTAGAAGTTAATTATTTTGTCATGTTGTTCATGTGCAGTATGGAAACAAATATTATATACCGATACAGTATACTATGTTTCTAAGCACTTTACATTGTAATACTCATTATTTTACTTCATTTTGTGTTACAGAATTTTGTATATCAGAATGTGTGAGAGAAAAACTATATATGTGTTCTATTATCAAGTGATTATCTTTCATTAATCCTTAGGTAGACATTATTATATTATGATATTCTTTTCATAATTAACTGGTATTTACTGATCATTTCTCTCTGCAGGCAAGAGTGATCCATTCTGTGTGTTAGAGCTGGTCAACGCCAGACTTCAGACTCAAACAGTCTACAAAACATTACATCCAGAGTGGGGAAAAGTCTTCACATTGTAAGTCATACTTTTGTTTATAAGGGGAAGAGGAGGGATATATATATTCCAATCTTCTGTTTTATATGGGGTAAACCTGTATTCTTTGAACTTTCGTAGTTGTAAAATTCTTTACAGCTGAGTTTAGAATCTCTTTCTCTCTCTCTCTCTCTCTTTCTCACTCTCTCTCTCTCTCTCTCTCTCTCTCTCTCTCTCTCTCTTGACTCTTCATCTTCTAGCAGTATGAAATTTAGTTCATAGCCAATTTTTTTCTTTTCTTTTTGCCATTTAAAAAAATGTCATCATAGATTTTAACTTATTTGATATCTGAGGTAATTAATTAAGGTCATATTTAGAAGGCATAAGATGTTGATTAAAACCATAGATTTATCCTTTTTTTCATCGATGATGAAATTTATCTGATCATCTGCGACAACACCTACTATTGTCTTGTCAGGTATTAACTGGATTATCTCAAGATTTACAAACAAGCAACTCTCTCTATCTTCCACTCTTTGTAATTAGTATTATTTTTGCAATATCTCTTTGGGCTTTGAAATAAATTTTTATATATTTGAGACATTAATTGCCGAGAGTGACAACAGAGTGAGATGGCAGGTTGATATCTTGTGACGTGCAAAAACAGCCACCTGATTCTGAGTATTTTTTAATTGCTTCTTAAAGATGCTTTGTAGTCGTATCGGGACAGCATTTGTATAGATCATAACGATTGACTCAGCGGTAGTATTCTGGAAAATGTGTTATCTTTGAGAGTGAGGGGGCTTTTGAATGTCAAAGATTTTAGATTGTATGGAAGAAACCATTTTATCTTGTGCTGGCACATATATGCATTTATAAATTCTTTGCTTGCCAAAAACACTTGTATGCAAGCAATAACCATTTCCCTCATCGTGATGCATATTCTAATATGACATTTTAAGACCTTTCACAGTAAGAAAAGGTTTCAGAACACCTGCCCTATAAAATTAAATTATTAAGCTATCCAATATTGCACAGTTGACAATATCTGCCAGGATAATCTTGTTTTAGATATTAGAATAATCTTATTTTAGATATTGTCTGCATTGTGGCTTGCATGATTTATTTTGTATGTATAATTTTTTTCACCCTCTCTCTCTCTCTCTCTCTTCCACATTCTCTCTCTTTGTCTCCTTCTCTTCCCCTCTTGTTTTTATCTCTTTTTGTCTCCTCTTCCTCTCTTGTTTTTATCTCTCTTTCTCTCTCTTTCTCTCTCTCTCACTCTCTATCTATCTCCCTCTCTCACTCTCTATCTATCTCCCTCTCTCTCTCCCTCTCTATCCTCCCCTTCTCTCTGGCTCTATCTACCTCCCTCTCTTTCTTTCCCTCTTTTATCCCCCTTCTCTCTCTCTATCTCTCTTTCTCTCTTTCTGTAGTCAAATCAAGGACATCCACTCAGTGTTAGAGGTGACTGTGTATGATGAAGATAAGCATGGTAGTCCTGAGTTCTTGGGGAAAGTGGCCATTCCAATTTTGAAGGTAAGCAAATCAAAGAGCAGGAAATTATGTACAAGTATGGTTAGACTCGGAAATAAAAGAGATTTCATTTGGCTACTGCTCTGATGTGTTGTGAAGATTATTGTGATATCATATATTCTAGCGGCTTGCATGAAATTACGTATATGCTCATAGGTAAGCTACATGTAGCAGAGGCCCAGAGAACCTGTGGCTCTGAGTTTTCCTGTCATACCGATTTCACAACAGTTAGTCCAGGCAAGATTGGTCTGCAGTTGATTTCTCTCAACATCAGTCAAACTCTTAACTTTATCTCTGGAACCAACACTGTACATAATTCATGCTCTAACCTTAAGCCTACTTCTATGCATTCACCTATCCAAACATCCAATCCCTGTCCAAGCCTTAACTTTTTATCCAGTATAAATTAATCAAACATGAACAAACATCACTGGAGTAAATGTTACTAGATAGCCATTCATATCAGTTCCCATTGCTATCATTTGTGTTGCCATTTTGCAGGTGAAGTGTGGAGAGAGGAGACCATACACATTGAAGGACAAGAAGCTGAAGAGGAGAGCGAAAGGATCTATTCTACTAGAGCTAGACTTCATCTACAATGATGTAAGAATATTGATGATACAAATGAACTACTCGATCTCCTACAACCAAGCAAAGAGCAGGGTCTTAGTCCTACCAGCTTATCTACCTACTTGCCCCAACCAACCAAATCCGCCAAATGACTTTTTGTTTTCCTCTCTTCAAATTGCTTTTAATCACTCATGCGTGAAATATGGATCATAATGAGTTGCATCAAATGAAAGAGGAGGATCTAATCTTTACAAATATGTGTCATTTATCTATTATAATTGTGATTAAGTTATGATAAAACATCGATAATTCTTGGTTTCGTTTTTTCTGGGACGCACTGTATGTGTGAAATATTCTTTCAAATAATGTATGAATTGAAGCATAACTCTTCATTTCAGCATGATATTTAATGCAATATAAAATAAGACAGTCCAGTATTTCATTATCTTGCTATGTATTAAGCATTGATCTTTCTATTTTAAATGTTTTGGGTTTTAGGTCAAGGCTGCTGTGAGGACATTCAATCCAAGAGAGGAAAAGTATATGGAGCAGGAACAAAGATTCAAGATATCAGTGAGCTCATTTATAATACTCATGCAAGAGATGATGGTTATGTAATAATATGATAATAATAATACACTGCTTGTATAGCTCATATCACTGCTGTAGCGTCTCTATGTGCTTAGGAAAAAAAAATATAAAAGGGAGAAATAGGTGCTGTAAATGCCCGACTCTAACTCAGTCAAAGTGCTGTTTAAACAAGTATGTTTTATGGAGATTTTAACTATTACTTGTGGATGCTTCTCTTATATGAGATGAGATGTGTTCAAAAGTGCAGGGGCAGCCTAAGTAAATGACAGCTCCCCCCAAAACTTGGGTTGAAGAACTGGATATTTCAGGAGATTTTATAGTATAAACCTGAATTGTTTTTGAAAAATGACGGACTCTGTGATAAAAAGTCACATGAGACCTTAAATGGCAGGTTACGGCTTGTTCAGATATGACCCCCCAAAACCATGGCCAACTTTTTTGTGATGACGTAAATTGAAATACGCTTCACTTTTCTGTATCTTCTAACACAGAGCTCAGTGAATACGCGGAAGTCCTTTGTTAGGTGCAGTTGCCCTTCATTTTAAATGTAAAAAAGGGCCCTTTTTCACGGCTATTTACTGCACTATATCTGTACAAGCCTTTAGTGTCAGAAAGAATCTTCCAATTATAAATCTGCTGGCCTATTATAGTGAGATACATGTATATTATGCTACTTGTATTTAAAAGCAGTGCAATACTGAATGCTAATTTGATGTTAAAAACTATTTTCCTATCCTTTAAGGGCATGAGTAATAATACATTTTGTCTTGTTTTTTTTCCCCTTAAGGTACTACAAAACAATCTGTCTAGAGTGAGTAACATGGTGACAGACATAGTGAGTGTTGGGAGATTCATCAATAGCTGCTTCCAATGGGACAGCAAGCTACGCACAATCATCGCTTTTGTTGTAAGTATACTCATCGTCAATATCTTCTCTTCTCCCTCTCTAATTTTATTTTCTCTGTTATTTTCACATATCCACTGCTACCCAGTCCCTTTTGCGTTTGTTCGATCGTGTCTTGTTTCTGACCTTCTATTTCTCCCCCCCCCCCTCTCTCTCTCTCTCTCTCTCTCTCTCTCTCTCTCTCTCTCTCTCTCTCTCTATACCCCTGTTATTTTTCTCTTTCTATTTCCCCTATGTTTCTCTCTTCTGTCCCTCTGTTATCCATACAAGTTTTCATGTTTTAGAAAAATTGTTTACAATGAAGATTCAAGATGAATATGACTTTAAAAAACTATTTTAACCTGCAATCATTACTTTGCTATTGCTAACTAATGATCATTTTCACAAGAAAATTGAATACCAAGTTGCATAAAGAAATAGTAAACTTATTAAACATTTTCATAGACTTTTGACTTTAAAAAAAAAACTGCTTTACTTATGATATTTATCAATTTTACTTACTGCATTTTCGGTTGTTTATTTACCTTTTTTTATTCGTTTTTTCTCTCATTCTATCTTGATTCTTGTGCTATTTGATTTTTGTTTTTTACTCAATATAGACTGAAAGGAAACAAAAATAAAGCTAATGATCATTTTCTTTCCTCTCATCAATTTTTAAATCTTCTCTTCCCGCAGGCCTTCCTGATCATAGTATGGAACTTCCAGTTATACATGGCTCCTCTGGCTATCCTCATGCTCTTCTCATGGAAGTTTGTTGAGCAATGGATTGTCTCTTCATACACAAAACCACCTGATGAGGATGTAAGTCTGCATAGAATTAATGCTGGACCCTGTTTCATCATCTTATTATCAGAAACAAATCGTAATAATTAGTGCAAGGTACTGATATCCTTACATATGATTGGCTGTGAGCCAGTGTTACTCTTCAGCCCATGGAAAATCACCAATAAAATTGTTTTTATTTTTTTTTTTTTCCAGAATTTGTTGATTGTGAAATTATCAATAACAAATTACAATAATTGGTACAAGCTGTTGAAATCCATACAATTGATTGGCTGGGAGCCAGTTTGTCATAGACCTGTGGAAGATGTTATTGACAACAAGTTTAAAAACCGGTCCCTGGACAGTGTTTCCCTTCAGCCCATGGAAACTCACCAATAAAATTCTTTAGAAAAAAAAAAACATTTTGTCAGATATTTGTTGATTGTAGGCAACATGAATCTTCAGAAAAAAAGGCGTACAAATACTTTTTAAAGAATTTTTTGCCTAATATGGCAAACCTGTTTTATCGCCTTTTTTTAAATCAGAAATATTACAAATATTTTCTAAATGACATCAAAGCATACACGTTATTGTCACTCTATTATAAGGCTTTGAATGAGATATAATAATCAAGAGAAGCAGGGTTGTGTATTTTGTTGCTTTTTATCTTGGATGTAGTAACTTCGGTCTGACCTTATGCACAGAATTTGAGGTATCATATACCTTTGTCAATAGAACCGCTAGATTGTGTGATATTGATTCTTGTACGACATATGTTTAGGAAAGTCATATCAACTAATTTGTTTTTTTGCTTGGCATATAAAGTGAGTTACAGATTCTCCTTTACATTGTAGATATTTCTATTTCATGCTATATCTGAGGTTTGTATTTCTTGAATATTTTGACGTTATATGTCTTCAATTTATCGTAGGATGAAAATGATTTTTGAGTTACAGTATTGTGCATTTTTAAGTAGACCAGATTAATGAGGTCTGTTAACGTACTTCAGATTGCACCATTATAGCTGGTTCTATGACCGTGTTATACATATAGGTCATGGCCTTGATGTAACTGCATTTCTGCACTGTGTCATAACAATGCATGGATTTCCAGAGTAGTTTACCTTTTTTCTCCCCTTCTATCAAACACCAAGCATGAATAAGGGAATGAAATAGATAGTAAGGGTAGATCTCATTATTCATTGAATGTGGAAATTTAGAAAACAAACATTTATCTAGAGTAGTTCATTATCTGCAATTATATGCAATTTGTTGATACTGGAGACAAAATGAGAACATGATATCAAGGGGTCAGTGACACAAAGACGTAACTCCATTTTGGCCATTTTGAGAAAAAGTGGTTTATTGTCACTGAGCACTTGGGCCTTTAGGAGTTAAGTCTATGTTTCACTAGCCATTGACTTCAATGGGGTGTTGGGTGGAGTTCAGTCTTTGTGTTTCCTGGAAAGCCCACATTTTTCTGAACATTTTGATATCAAATAATCCTTTTGTCAAAATATGGAGTTACGTCTTTGGGTCACTGAACCCTTAATATATGTGCATTATGTGCATTTTGAGATTACTGATGACAGACTATAGACGTGGCATGATTGTTGAACCCTAATTCATCCCTCCTCTCTCTTGTATCTTTTCCTTTGCATCCTTCTCTCTTTTATTGAAGGACTATGAGGATAGCTCAGGAGATGAAGATGAAGCAGAAGAAAAGGACAAGGTAATTATAAATACAGTCAAACCTGCATTTGATAGCAGCCACCTGTATAGAAAGACCACCTGCCTATAAAGACCACATTTTTTGTTTCACTCGTGTGGTCTTTATAGACAGGTTCACTGTAGAAGACTTGATACTCCAATGCAAGATCTTCCCATAACCAGACTTGGGAGGAACCCTGTAAGGCCCAACTCACTAACAATTTTTAAAAGTGAATTGTGAAGCACTAATACATGGCTCTGCTATCTCTCCTTACTGAGGCATAACTTTTACTGTGATTACAACTATAGTCAAACCTGCTTTAGTGACCACCTGTCTACAAAGACCACATTTTTTGTTTCCCTTGAAAATGGTTTCTCATTGAAAGATGTACTAAAGGAACCTGTCTTCAAAGACCCCTTTTGTGTTTCCCTTGGGCAGTTGCTATAGACAGGTTTGACTGTACATGTATGTGGCCTTTAATTGCACATTGCAGATGCGTACTGACCCTATCTGCTTTCTTTCCAAACCAGGTTATGGTCAGATTTTGTCATGTGCACTGACTATCAATACTGTACGCTATTACCCTTTATAGTTGAAGCCGTGGCTTGTTTAGAGAGATAGTTGCATCACTGGAAGTTGCTTTCGATTGGTCAGTCATTTCAAGGAGCTAAATAGTTCCCCCCTGTAGAGATTGTACATAGGAGGGAACTACTTGGAGCTCTATAATTTAACCTATGACCGCGATTGCGTATGCGAATATGCATGTGTCGCAACTATCTCTCTCATTATGCTATGGTTCAAGCTAATAGATAGGCTTATCCGTTACACTAGTTGGATGTGATTGTATGTTCATTGGTTATGATCAAACGATATGCACGCTTCTGATTGTTGAATGAAATGTTATTGTAAAATGTTGCATGTCTTGTCATTTTGTCGGGTAACTATAGCGTTTGGTTTCATACACTAACAGATATTTAGTTACATTAATATATAGATAATGAAATAAAACTTGTGCTAGTCAATTTACTACCGGTATCTTTGATACTTTTGACAACTGCCTTATTTATAGTTTGAAATCATTCTTTCACCTGTACACACACACGCACAGAGTATTCCAGTTTTCCTATAAATTGATTAAAACAAAAGTTATCCTCCTTTTTATTCTCTCAACACATACCCAATTCTTTTTAAAGAGTACATTATAACTCCCCTCTTAGCTTGAGATAACATCATACAAACTGAATAATCAATATAGTATCAGGCGAAAATGGTTTATGCTACAAATACCTTCAATGGATAATGCAAACTGCAAGACATGCATCTTTTAAAATAAAAAAAGAGAGATCGCAATCAGGATTTTCCTGTGCAGTACAGACTGCAATGTAAAATGTTCATTGTTTTCTTTTCCTTTGTTTATATATATTTATTCCATAGATAAATAAAAACATGTCAATATCACATTAATTGCAGCTCTAAACACTAATATAAAATAGGTTTGTAAATTTTTCAAATGTTGAGGCATGTTGAACTTGCTGTGTGTACATATATCTTTTTATTTGTTATAAAATCATGCTCTCTATTGATAATACCATATATTGCTTGAACAAAATATAATTTAATTTATTTTCATCACTATTATACAGCAATTTTAAAAAATGTACTCAATTTTACAGCTGTATGCATTGCATTCAAAATGCCTTTTTTGTTATTTTTTTTGTTTTTGAATCAGTATGAATTACTCTGCACTTATTTGAGATCATTTGATTTGAAAGTTTATTATATATAAGTTTTTTCAAGTATAACTCCCATAGCTTTTGATATCAAAATTAGATGTAAATATTGAAGGAATTTGTAACAGTATGCTATGCAAACATACATGTACTCAAGTATCAAATGTACTTTATTAAAACCCAATAATAAAGAAATGCCCGTTATTAAATTCTTAAATATCTACATGTACCTTGCTTTACAGACATTATACATTTGTACCCGGTACTATAATAATGGCCATGCAAAATTTGTAATATGTTGAAATTAGTTTTTGAGATTGATTAGGGGTGGAGAGGTAATTTATTTTATTGTGTTGTCATGGTACCAATGAAACATTGGAAGTGGCATGCACATATTTGATTTATTGGTTCCATCTGTTTCACTAGTGCCCGTGCACTTGATAGTTTGTTGCTTAAACTAATGTAATTGTCTCACATCCTCCCCCCCCCCTCCCCTCTCACATCACTGGTTTGGTTACCTCCCTCTCCTTCCCTCTCTTTTTCTCTTGCCCATTCTTTCTTTCCCATTTTCCCTCATTCTCTCTCCCTTTTCTCTCACTTTCTGTCATTTTCTCTCCCACTCCACCTTTCCCAATGTCTCCCATTCTCTCTCTCCATTCCATTCTCCTCTTCCCTCCTCCCTCCTTTCCTCATCTTTGTTTTCTTTCTTTGTTATTTTAACTCTGCCATTTCAACTCTCTCTCTCTCTCTCTGTCTCTCTCTCTCTCTCTCTCTCTTTCTTATTCTACTCAACTCTCCTTTATTGTACTCAACTCTCCTTTATACCCCCTCTCTTACTATCTCTCCTTCTACATCTTCGTCACTACCTGTGTCTCCCTGTCTCTCTTGTCTCTTAACGACCCTCAAATCGCGCTGTCCTACACCACCACAAACTCTAAACCCTTTTGTACTGAACACTTTTAAATGGTTGCCACCTGTTCTTACCTTGTTTTGATGTCTCACCCCTCACCCCTATCCCTGGTTTTCAACTCCCTTCGCTATCGTCTACCTACCCCCTTTTGATAATTGTTACCCCTTGTGCTTATCACTAGAAAAAGGAAAAGAAAACGGTAAGTGACAAAGTTGGTTGCTGTGTGTGCCCCATTAGTGTGTAGTTCAAATTATTCTTCCTATAATACATTTCTGCATATTCATGTATTTCTTACTTATATTTTTTGATTGTGTTAACATTATGCAAACTTTATGCAGGTAAAGTACAGCAAGAAAATATAGATAAAAAGGGACTTTTGAAATCCACAGACACCTTAAGTGTAAAGTAAATTTCATGTGTGTGTTTTTCTCTTCAGTAGAATGGTGTTTCTTTAATTTCTTGATATTGGTGAAAATAAAGGATGGGGGTCAAGTAATAAAGCATTAATGATCTGTAAGGAATTATGGGTGTTATTCATAGTCTATGTTTTCTTTTGTATTTTCTATTTCTTGAATTGTTTTATTACGAGCTGTAATGAAAGCATGAAATAGAAACGAAAATAAACAAATGCGCAGGCTTAAAGACAAGATTTCAAATGAAGAGGGGAAAGATGTGACATTACTTTGTGATCATGGGTTATTTTTTTCTGTTATAATATCATCTTTTGAGAACTAGAAGGGTGTTAACTTTGTACAAAAGGGTACAAGTTTATCAAGGCCTTTATTGCTCTCAAGTTATAGTAATAACAGAGTGTTGAATACAACACATTAGAATAGCATGTGCCATGTACATTTCTTATGCATGCATCAAGAATAGAATGAATGTATCCTATTGAACTGAAAATTGTAGTTTTTAGCTACTTAATATATCTTGCCTGATTCGTAACTTCTTGTTCTGTCCAGCCACTGTCAATTTTTTTTTTAATTCTCTCAATCCTACAATTATCTTTCTTTCTGCACAATGCATGTTGAATCTCTCTGCTGGCACTACAAAAAACAACAAAAAATTACAAATAAGGTTCCATTTCAGAGAATTTGCATTGCTATAACAAAAATGTAGATCACTCCATATTTTAATATTGATAATGAGCATTATGGAAGTATATTTTATTGTAAATATGAATGATATGGTATTTCTATAAATTGTATGAAGGCTATAGGAAATGGATGTGTGAATGTCCTATTTTAGGTACAAATGATTTTATCACTTGTATGTAAAAACTGATGTATTGCCATTGATATTTTAACAACTAACCTCTATATAGATTTCAATCTTTTGCAGTGTTTTAGTTGTTAGTCATTTAGAATGAACTTATAAATTAGAGAAAGGTTGAAACTTTTATCTTGATTTGTTGTCGGAAGCCAACTGTTTAAACTAAAATATCAATAACCAAAATATCAGTTTATGAGTTGTAGGCATCTAAACTAGCACAAGATCAATTTTCAATTAGCCACTGATATATTAGTATTTCAAAGTTATTTTCAAACATTCATATCCATACACATTTACTAAGCACAAGATTCTCAGTATTCCATGCCAGGTTTTATTTACACTATAACTGGTATGAATATTGACCATAAGATCATTAGACAGCATGAAAGTATTACCTCTGATAGCATCCTTAGAATACATGTACATTTATATTACTATATGCATTGTAATATTTTTTCAGCTAGAAATTATTTCAAATGAGGCACTTGAGCTGAATTTTGTTTCATTTTTTCTCCTCGTCATTAACATATCTTCCTCTTTATTAACATAACCTCTTTCTTTTCAGCTTTGCAGTGGTTATCATTTCTTATAACGCAGCAAAGTGTGCAACATATGATCTATCTCAATATATAATATATATATGTTATGCCTTTATAATGTGGGCAGACATATTTATGTAAAGAATACAATATTGCACAACTTAAATTTGGCCTGTTTTGTACAAACAGGATGAGAATGCATTTGTATACAAGAATGAACACCAATAATGTCCACTTGCCCCTCTGTATATTTTGAATAATGCAAACTCAATATATTTTATGAACATTTGCCCCTGCCAATTAGGCCTTTAAAAAAAATGCCATTTGCAACCGACCCAAAAATCTTAAAATCTCCGGTCAGCTTTTTATTATTATTTTTTTTTACTGTTTTTTTAGAGAAAAAAAGTTTAATGAATCAAAAAGTATATATCAAAGCATTCAAAGTTGAATGATAACAGCCCCCAAAAGGGGGGAAAAGAACAAATACAAAATGGACCGCCTGACCCAGCTGCTGGCAATACAACATCTTTTTTTGTTAGGCCTTATTACAAGGCAGAATCCTACTCATTCAAGGCTACTAAAACTAGTAGGTACTTAGAATGTGTCAAAGCAGCTGAATTTCTCACCAACAGCGGTAAGAGATAATTGGTCCAAATGTCTTTATTTGTGGTACTTGATACAGGAGAGTAAAAGAAGTTTCAAGGAGAAGTTACAAGCGATAGAGAGGGTTTGTCAGACCATCCAGAACACACTAGATCAAGTAGCATGCCTGGGAGAACGGATCAAGAAGTAAGTATCGTCTGAATACCATGGAAAGCGTTCCTTACAGAAACTTGTAGAAAATATTATTCATTTATTCCTTTACTAGGGATTCACATTCTTTCAAGCTAAAAACTTTCAGTCTCATTTACTTACTCTAAGTCAGTTTTATTAAAGAAATGGGGGGGGGGAATGTTTTTTTAACATTTTGTTTTGTTTTGTTTTTGTTTGCAAAAAAATGTTTGGTGAGTTTCCAGAAAGTAATTTCATTCAGAAATATAACCCTTAAATGTAAATGTAAAATCTAAGGGTACCAGGTATTTGATAATTTTAATTATTCAAAGAGACTATCAATAATTTTTTCTATCCAATATTCATTGTAAGAGAAATAATTGTTGAATATAAAGTGTCAACACTTTATCTTTAATAGGGAAGTTCTAAATTAGTATTATCTTTCAAATGCCGTTGGAATTTAACCTTTTCATTTTTTTGGCCTGCAAGTGGGACATATTTCCTTTAATGTTCAGATATTCTAATGCATCTTATGTTTCTTCTTGATTTCAGCACCTTCAACTTCACCGTGCCGTGGTTGTCCTTCATGGCTATCATAGTCCTGTGTGTAGTGACTATTGTCCTCTACTTTATACCTCTTAGATACCTCCTTCTGGCTTGGGGTAAGTCAAAGCCTGCCAATCACTAATTCATGGATTTTATTTTACCCACAATTGTAGGCTTATATGATCATAGATATTATAAAGCAGTCAGTGTTCTCGCAAGGGACTATTAACATGTCTTTTAGGTTTCAATAGCTTATCCACGGGCTCTGATACACTGAATTTGTCCAGTTTACATAAAAGTGCTCCTTCTAATGGTCTGTTGCATTAATGTAGGTTTAGAAAGTTGTTTAATTCTAAGGTCACTCCTTTAGACCCAAGGTCTATGTTATATATGTATGTAGAAGAACTTTGACCTAGGGTCAAGGGTCAAAGTTCTATGGATAACATTGTTGTTGGATTACAATGTATTTGATTTGAGTTCTGCTAAATTAGAAGTGTATTTTCCTTAGGTTGTGCTCATTTAAACAAAACAAAAATCCCAAAATTATTTTAATAATGTGTACAATAATATCTTTGTTTTTTATTGTTTTTTTCTGTTAGGTATCAACAAGTTCACCAAGAAGATTCGCAAGCCCCATGCCATTCCAAACAATGAGCTTCTAGACTTCCTGTCCAGACTTCCCTCGGATACTCAGCTCGTAAGTTCTTATATCCATTGATAATTTTGGGGGTATTTTTATAAATGTACAAGAAAGTTGTAATAAATACGGAATTAACGGGAGGAGCTTTGAGAAGAAATCCAAGAATACAGGTACAGTGTTTCCATTGTTCTGAAAGTTTATTATATATATGTAAGGGGAAAGAAGAAAAAAATATCCATCTATGTGTGAGGAGGAGGGGGGGGGGGGGGAGATAGAAGTTGTATGCATAAATTTGCCTGATGGTAGAAATACCAATGTATAAGAGGGAATGGTATCATGGTAAAAAGAAAAGGTGAAACACTATTGTTTGGGTCTAGTAAAGTAATTAATGTATGGTTTTTATTGTCTAATTTCTATTTTGTATCTCTTTAACAGAAACAATATCGCGAACTCAGACCAGAACTGACAAGAACAGACTCTCCTAAAAAGAGGAAATAAGTGAGGGATATATTCATATTTGAAGAAAAAAATTATAAATATTCTCGCTAATCACTGCTGAATACTGCCCTCATGAGAGAGAGTCTGTCTTCAGGATTAGAAGCAATTGATTGGAAGCTTTACGCCACCTTGATAATTGATATCATCATTGAGGATACAGTCAACTGCCTCGAAGTACAGCAGAATCACAGCCATTGATAGGTGTACTGGATCAAATGGATGCAGAGCATGAGCCGCTCCATGGCTAGTCTTTATGCTAACCAAGCTTCTAGACTCTACTCTTCACCAAATGCTACACCTACAAATTAACAGTAGCCGTCAAATTACAGTAAAACCAAATTACAATCATAACCATATCTTTGATGAAATGAAACAAGGAGCAAATGTTGGAGTATTATGGGATCACGAAGCACAAATATGTCTCAAGCGCCACTTTAACTCTAAGTAGAGAAATGGTTTGGGAGGAAAATGCTGCCATTTGTTCATCTGCCAGACAGTCTTTTATAAAGCTGACAAACTGTTCTAAATTGATTATATGGTGTTGAAATGGTATGAGAGTTCTATGAAGTGAAGTCGAGCAGTGTATAGCTGACTTTTGGTCATTGTTCTACTCTCCACAAACCTAGAGGGACAAAGTTGAAATTAGTAGCTCTGTTAACTGAAGATAATATACTTTATGAAATACAGTGTAGGTGTTATCCTGATATGTAATGAGGTATAAATACTAATATTAAACCCTTGACCCTTGAAATTATGTGGGATTAAACCCTCTCATTTGAAATGCATGAATGAAAATGATATTGAAAATTAATCATTATTCACCTTCTAGGCCTTGTTTCTTTAAAAAATGTTTCAGAAAAACACCTGCCACTATCCCACTTCTTCACAGCCAATCAAATACAGCCTTGTTCAGTAGCATGTGCCAATTGTATTAAAACATTAATGAGGTTCACCCAATATGGGACTCCAAAACCCCGGACTTGCAAAAATAAATCATAAGACACAAGACACAAGACACACTTATATTTAAATCCAGCTTATACCAAGTCACTGCGATTCATAATTTTATGAAGAAAGACATGACAAATTACTGATATTAAAGGGATAGTTGAGTTCTGTTGCAGAGGGCGCTTCACAAAATTATTTTTTTGTGAGATAATGAAAAACTGAGTGTCAAATTTGAAATGACAAAATCATCTTTGTTTCATCAAAATCGGTTCAGAGATATAATACATGTATATAACGATTTCTAATACTTGTGTACCACCACAAATTCATAGCAATTTTAGGTTCTAAAAGGGCACTAGAAATGTAATAGATAAGAATGAGAGCATTCACCATGCACTTTGACGGCATTTGCGGTCTGAAAGCAGAACTCAACTATCCCTTTAAAGGCAAGGAGGTGATATGTCATGTGCAATGTGTGCTAATAGAATAAGAAGAGGTCTGATATAGCCAAGTATGATCAATATACTTTTCTATGTTTTATATTTGTCTCTTTCTCTCTCTTCCCATCTCTAGTCTCTCTCTCTCTCTCTCTCTCTCTCTCTCTCTGTCTTTCTCTATCTTTCTATGGATTTTATGTTGTAACAGTACTCAATTCAGAGCTAGCATTTGTGAAAATTATAAAATCTTCTATTGTAGCATTATTTTGATATTAATTGGCCAGTATACTCTTATGTTACAAAGCCTATTAGTAGAAAAGCAGAGTCATGTAATGGAATCACTTTATAACTCATACTTTATGCTTCGCTATATATATTCTTATGTCAAAGTTAGATATTTATTTTTTATATATGTATTTGAAATAATTTGAGTACTATTTATGTCTTTACCACTGTATAGCACATATGATTTTTTTTCCCACTAAGTAGGCACATTCACGACTCATGTTTTGTTGTGCTGATATGCACAAGGAAATATCTTAAACATGTCAAATTGTTTTTTACCAAATATTAACGGACCAACTGGCCTTTAAGTTGCCTCTCTATACTGTAATTAAGGTTGGTATGCATTTTAAAAACTTATGTTCTATTTCAAGAAGTAGAATTAGTCTTATTGATTCATCACAAAATAGTAATTTTTCTCGTTTTGTTCAGGTTTTGTTTTGTTTTGTTTTGTTTGTTTTTTTGTTTGGGGGGGGGGGGGCGGACACAAAGCACAATCTTATGTTTTAGTTTTGTAAAGGTTTAAACTTTTTTGGAGGGTTAATCCTTTATAGTAATTGGCTCTATCTTTTGAAATATGGTAGTCAAAGTTAGACCCCGTTCTCTAATCAAATAATCACCAACTTCTTGGTTGATGGGACTAACTATCTGTACAGAGATGATATCCGGACTATCATCTTTACCGGAAGGTAGAATAATAGGAAAGATGGTACAGCTCCAGCGAAATTACTTTCAGGAAATTTCCTAGGAGCTTGTAAAGATATTTATTCAGCAAGATCCATGCATGGCTCACCTCCACACTGCATGGACCTGCATCACAATCATGGCATGTGTAATAAAGTATGACAATTCATTGGGCATTACAATGGACTATAAAAACATTAATATTTTGAGAATCCGTGACCTGTGGCATCAACTAGAAAATGTACGATAGTTTTTACTAACACTGCAAACCACCATGGTACGCACTCTATCCTTTGTCATGTGACCTCATTTTGACCAATCATGTTGGGAGATTCTTAATATATTATGGGTGATTATGTGGAATATCAATGTTCTATCAATGATACAGGGCAATGACTAAATAATGTGCCAGTATTAGCCTTAGACATTTGTGATATAGGAATTTCATATCTTATATGCTATCATTATATTTATTTTATGGTATACCAAATTTAATCAATATTTACTATTTTTTCTTACACTTGTACATTTTCTGATAGTCCTTGCCTTTTCTTATCAATGTCATGTATGTGTAGATATCTCATATCAAGCTGAGAGACTGTCAAAATGTATGTTAATGTATTGTAACTGTATATATCCATTATACATTGCATCTTGTAACAATCAACATCCCATGTATAACTCAGGTGTTGAACAATTAATCTACAAAGAAGATGTAAATTTCATTATGATAAGAACTTATAAAATTGTTTCACTTGAATATTTCATGACATGTACATTGTGTATTTTTCTTTAAGATATATCTTTATATTTCAAAATGATTGCATAAGAAAACAATTATTCAGATGTCTTGGTCTTAATCATGTTATTGGACAATCTACTGTGTTGGGTAGATATCTGTATTGTGAATGCACCAAAGTTGTAACAATACACACAATTGGTAAATACTAATTTAATGTACACTTTAAATGTACATTACCAGTATTTGGGGTTTATAGTTATACATGCATTCTTAAAATAATAAATGAAATTGGGTATTGGGTGAACACATAAAAGAGCAACCGATGAGTGTTTTTTTTCTTCATCTATTTTCCCTTTATTTTATATAATTTCACTTGAAAACCAGGTCAGATTAATAGAGTAAACATTCCATAAATTTTCAAACCAGCACCCAACAAAGCCTGCCTACTTGTATTTTGTGGTACCGGTAGTATATTTTGATATAAACATTCCAGTATATAATGAAAAGTTCAAGAAACTCAATCACTAATTGCACAATAGTTTATTTCTGTATAGGTAAAAATAAAAAATAAATAATGCTGAAGTTAAACAAAATTCTGTGGTCCCATTACATTTACCGGGTAACTTTCTTCAGGTTAACTACATGTATATTTTGCCAAATATATCTATTGTCATTTGTTTTGTCATGGAATATTTTGATGCTGCTCTTTTTATGTGTTTATTGAAATGTTAAAATTCCTGAGAAGAAACTATTTCTGTACAAAGAGAAGAAAAAAATTCTTGAAATAAATCATGTCTTATGTATTGACATGTGCCTTTTCCATGTGGAAAAAACAACATAAATCTGATTCTTTGTACGTCTTCCTTGTGTTCAATTTCTATGTCAAAATCTGTCATAAGGCCTAAAATAAAAACTTGTTGTATTGCCCTTTAGGTGCCAAAACATGGGTCGGTCGGTCGGAAAAGATTAATTTTGTTAAAACTTTTTTTTTACTCGCCCTCTTTGGGCCAATATTTTTCAGTTTTGAATGTTTTTGTTTGTTTTTTCTTTCCCGCCCTCTTTTGGCTGATATTTCAAATTTTTTAATGAGTTTCAGCGTCATCATTCCATTCATATCTTTTTCACCTCATAATAATCCATGGTTTGCAATGTTGCATGTTTACGCTAGTAGGATTTTGAAACTAGGGCAGAAGACGAGTGAGAATTTGGGAATAATTTGATTTTATGCATTTATATCCAATTTAAACAAACAAAATATACAGTGCGTCCCAGAAAAAACGAAACCGAGAAGTATCGATGTTCTATCATAACTTAATCACAACTATAATTAATGAATGATACATATTTGGAAAGCTTAGAGTCTCCTCTTTCATGTGATGCTACTCAAATAATGCATATTTCACTCATGAGTGATTAAAAGCAATTTGAAGGAAGGAAACCAAAAAGACGTTTGGCGGGCGGTATCTGAATTTCGAAGAAAAATTCACATTTCTAGAAAGTTGAGTTTCTGCCCTTTCATATGACACCTCAATCAGGAAAAATGAGCGAGGAATGACAAAGTTCCGTTTGTTTAAATTAGTGCTTGCATTTCCATAATTTTATTAAACGAATTCGTTTTCACTGGCTGCCTGCCGTATCAATAAACGAAATTAACAAAAGACTTAACTCCGTTTCGTTGACAATCAGCCGTCGACGAGAGTCTTCATGCATGGCTGATTGTCAACGAAACGGAGTTAAGTCTTTTGTCAAATCTGCTTTTTGCTACGGCAGGCACCCAGTGAAAACGAATTCGTTTGTTAAAATTATGAAAATGTAAGGGCTACTTTAAACAAACAGAACTTTGTTATTCCTGGCTCATTTTTCTTGATTGAGGTATCATATGAAAGAGCAGAAAATGAATTTTCTAGAAATATGAATTTTTCTTTGAAATTCAGATACCGCCCGCCAAATTAATTTTTGGTTTCCTTCCTTCAAATTGCTTTTAATCACTCATGCGTGAAATATGCATCACGTGAGTAGCATCAACTGAAAGAGGAGACTCTAAGCTTTCCAAATATGTATCATTCATTAATTATGGTTGTGATTAAGTTATAAAACATCGATACTTCTCGGTTTCGTTTTTTCTGGGACGCACTGTATATTTTGTCATTAAAAAAAAAATCTAAAAAGACGGTTAAAAAAAATAAAATTGTTAAATGCCGACCATAGATTTTCATATTTTTGGGTCGGTCGCAAAGGGCAATACAACAAGTTTTTATTTTAGGCCTAATCAATGCTTACTTTATTCATAGTATGTTAAATACACAATGGAACCTCATCATAAGAGAAAACTAATTATCTCATTCAGGTGTAACAATGTGATTTTTTAATATTTTTATAAGGGTATATCAACTCAAGGCAAGTTTCTTAGTCCTGAAATGTTGTTCTGTTTCTCTCTCTTTATATATATATATATACATATATATATACTATAAATGATGAGGTTCCATTGAATAAATAAGTAAAACTGCATCAGTTTGTTTACGGCAGACGGTAGTCATGGGCCCAGGGGTTAAAAACAGACTGTCTGTTCAGAGCCAGACGGGCATTTACGATGTTTAAAGTATATAAAAGTACGCCCTTCTAGCTACCAACAGACAAAATAAGCTCTTTGGGTATTCAAGCATGAAATTTGCATCCAAGAGTCTTACTTAATGTTTAGTTGTGGTAGTATACATGTATCTTGACTGAGAGAAAGAATTTTGCTTTTGTTTTTATCACACACAAGTTGGGTTGTCCAACTAACAGGAACTTGAGAAGACTTTCCTGGAAAATATATTCACTGAAAAATGCAACACAATACAAGCTAGTAGTCATGACACACACAAATGAAAGAGACCATGTACGACTGAAGTATCTCTGTTAATATCCCGCTCTCTTTTATTCACAAAATGATCACATCAATACCTGAAGATCTACCATTCAGTTTGCAAAATGACACTCTCGTGATGGCTATCATACCCCTCTGTCAACCAATCGGAGCTTGAAGAGGATGAAGACCCCATGCAGAGTAGAACTGCACATTCACAAAGACTAACTAGAAGTTCTTCCATACTGGTCCATGATGGGAATAAAACAAGGGATATATACAGAGTCCACATATATCGTGTTCTTCACATGAGTCTTTGTTGGTTTACTTGGCGGCCTTCTCGGCAGCGGATGCGGCTTGAGCAGCAGCAGAGGCTGCCTTCCTCTGGGCGGCCAAGATGGCGTTGAGTTCCTCACGCTTTCTGCGGCCACGGCCAAGAGTTCCCAACTGCATGAATGAATGAATGAAAGAAAGGCAACAAAAGGTTGCAGTCAGTCCAAGTGATAGTGATGTGAAAAGTTCCATTGAAGGTCACCCGATAGAACCATACATGTGCATCTTGATGTGTTCAAAACATTCACACTCTATTTGGTACTATGCATAATTATTATTTTCCTATAGTGGTCTACAATTTGCATGGAATAATAACTTTTTTCTTGTGAGTGAGCTTATAATAGCTCTGGAGAGTGATAACTGCTTTATAACTGTGATGAGACGGCAAATTAAATATTTCTTGAGGTCACTAAAGGAACACAATGACTATGCCTGGCCCAGACTTTTTTCAAAAGCAACACCACAATTTTGTTCAAAATACCATGATCTCTCCTCTTAATCACAACCAGCATCTAAACAATGCCGTTTTTTAAAGACAGCGACTAACTTTTCATGGGATTAACTGGCACTTTCATTTAAAGCCCATCTGCACTAGTTTGGCCAGTAGGGATTAAACCTCCCTGTATGGTCACTGACAGGTGGTTATCTCATCAAATCAGCTCTCAATTAACATAAGAAAAAGAGGATCATGGGGGACCAATGGACACAGCTTAGGCATTGTTTTCTATATAGAGGGAGCAAGTAGCTACAAGTAGTGCAGTGGGGCTTTAAAAACAGCTGCCAACTTTTCAAGTGATCAACTGGCACTTTCATTTGAACATAAGGCCATAACAATAAGTGTGTTGAGAACTCACCCTCCTCTTGCAGAACTTGAGCGCCTTCTTGTCCTTGCCGACCCTGAGGAACTCCATGCACCTCTTCTCATATGGAGCAAGTCCTGTCACCTCACGAATCAGGTCACGCACAAACTTAGCATGCTTGTTAATCTGGAAATAATGAGTGAAAATAAGGAGTGCCGTTACAAAATGAGCAGATGGTTTAACAGTGCACTGTGACATTTATTTGACCTTTCATCCTCCCTGGGACAATTATATATGATAAAGTCATATTGAATTCTGTGAATAAAAAGACAAAACAAAATTGTTTTAAATAAGATGTACAAAATAGTGACACAATGAAATTTGTATGTAACAAAATGTGAACACAATTCAAGTCTTCTCTGTGATTCTTAATTTTTTTTTTTTAATTTTAAATTCACTACTACCGGGATGATACATCACAATATAACTTAGGCAATTTTGTACAAGGATGAGGGATCAATTACAATCATTCAGGGCACTATAAATTTGGTACAATAGGTGCCCAAAATAAAAATTAATGTATACTATCTAAACTAATTTGAACATAATGAAAAGCATGCTGCTCCTATTTTCCTCCATCACACTCATTCATATACATTTCTCTATTGAATGAAATGCATTGGCTGCTGATTGCCGAACTAAATTCTAGGCAGATGATTCTAAACAGACAATGTGTGATGACTGTTAGTAAATTAAGGCCACTTGTCAAAGCCATCCTTGCTCATGGGAGCAACTACTCGTATCAGGACTTACCCCTTTCCTGGTTGCTTTCTTGACGGTGCTGTTCTTGGTCATCTTGTGGCCCTTGTTGAGGCCAACGGCCATCTCATGTCGAATCGCCATGTTCTACAAGGTGGGGAAATTATAACAGAAAAATAAATGAGCTTTCAATCACTAAAAGACCAAACTATATGAAAAACATCTTAAGTCAATAATAAATCAGTTTTCAAAACCTAAATCACAGCACTAGAATCTACTACAGCTGTAATCAATGAAATATCTCTTTTTTTTTTGGTGGGGGGGCATTACAATACAATTGCATACCGACGAAGGGGTACAGGCGCACATGAAGTTATCAATTGTATTAATCGACTTCAAGCACACTAGCGCACCCGCACTCTGGCCCTTCGTTGGTACAGTATGCAATTGTATTGTGCAGCAGTTTGCGTGAAACCTGTGAGAAAGTGAATATTATACTGTCTTCGTTTTTAGGAAAAATATTCCAAAAAAGATAAGAAAATTGAAACAAAGGTCAAGAAATATAACGTCTTTATATCATGACCATCATTCGTTTTTAGGAAAAATATTCCAAAAAAGATAAGAAAATTGAAACAAAGGTCAAGAAATAGTCTAGGTCTATAACGTCTTTATATCATGACCATTATTTGAACATTTGATGAAGATTTAGATTATTTTTGGTAGATCTAGTCTAGGCCTAAAGTTAGAGTCTAGATCTATGTTTTATCTCCACGCCCGAGTTACGGGTCAAAAATGGATACGAAAGTCAGAATGGAGGAAAAAGACGTAGTCTAGACCTACACGCAGAGTTATTTTGTTTTGCTTAATTTCAGCAAGACATCTGCATTTTGCAATATGCAAGCGTCCTTGTTTATGCGGACGATCCTTATTCTCAGACTGCAGACCGTCTACATTTAAAATGATTCTCAGAACATGCAGAATACCGTTTTAGTTTTAAAAATTAAATCAAATATTTCAAGAGTATTTAACAAGATAGAGTGAATCTCAGAATACCACCACTGGCACTGCAGTGCACTGGCAGTTCATTTAATCGAAAATCAAACATGCCATGTTGTCGATGTTGGAAGAAAAAAAACAATGTGACAAATGCACAATCACAAAACTTCGCAAGAACAGCAGGGTTACACAAATTGTCCTTCAAAATGTGTACATGGCAAGCAAAACATTATATAATCATCGAAAAATGTCATATAAACTCTGTAGTGTTGTCAATTTGAGGTAAACATGCAGTGTCGGTGAAACAGACATGGAGCCCCTTAAAATCCCACATAATAATCGGTACATGGGACTGGTCTGGCAACAACACGTCTACAGAAAAAAAGGGTTTATTCATCTACCGTTATCTATGTGTCCCAATATCAAAATACTACAATATTGTCCCCAATATATAGACTGATATTTCAATTAAATATGAATATAATCGAAATGTCATTTAGTGTGATAATTTGTTGGATTTCATTCGATATCTTTATAACAATTTACGTACTTCGAATTTCTCGGCAGCGATAGGTGAAAAGAAAGATTCGTGCGTAACGTAAAATGGTGTGTGCTAGTTCTTATTGGTGGAAAATGTAGTGTAAAGGAGGAGTGTGGTACGGTACGTACGTACTGGTGGGATGCTAAACCAAACAAAGTGTTACTTTCAGAAAAGATGTTCTCGGGAGAGAAACTGCATGGTCAACAACTACACTAGATCTAGTATTTTTATGTTGATAAGAATGGGCGTTGTTTTCTTTTGTTTTTAGTACATATTCTAAAACTATTAAGGCAACTCAATATCAATGAGATTAAGAATGTGATCGTAATCGATTATTTTATCTTTAGTGAAACTACGTCGGTCTCTTTTGTTAGAGCTAGGGCAACTAAAGAGCCTAAAGACATTTTTTTTAAAATAATTATTTAGATATTATACAGTGCAGTCAATCATATTACCCCCCCCCCCCGCAAATTAATGAGCAGTGTGATGTTGTGTATGTTGGTTGGAGAGGGGGGGGCGGGGGTAACCCATTTATTGTCCCTTGTCATATGCATGTGTCACCTTATGTGGTACTCGATCGATATTTATGGTTCCGTACCCAACCCATACCCATGCAGCTCTATCCCCCACCGTCTGTTCTCTCTCTATCATCTCTCTCTGACACATCTCTCTCCGTGTTTACTCACAAATTGAGACATACTAATGGGTCACTTTTTCACAAAATATCCCTATAAAAATGGGTTCGTTTTTTCAAAATTTAAAAAACTTTTGCAAACACCCGAAAATCGCCAAAAAATGGGCTTTACTTAGGGAATTAAGTCCCACAAAATGACCCTTAAAAATGAGAAGGGGTTTCGAGGCTTCAGCGGCACACACCCGTCCAAACCAAATCTGAGTATCGATCCCCCCCCCCTTTCACTCTCTCTTTTTAGTCTCTGAATAATTGTTATCCTATATGCCCCGCTCTTTCTCACTCTCTCTTTCTTTTGTTAGTCTTAACTTCTCCTTCCTCATCTTTCTATCTCTCTGTCTCTCCCTCCCTCCCCCCTCCATCCCCTCCTCCCCACCCCCACTCTCTCTCTCTCTCTCTCTTATAATACCAGTGGTTGTTCTGGCAAAAAAAGTGCATAGAATATATATTTTACACAAAAACAATTTATTAGTGAATACACCAAAAATGGTCAAAGGTATACCATTATAATATCAGTCACACTTTCAAATTAAAAGCATTGTTCAGCATTGAAAACAAAAAAGAATGAATACATTATCATTAGATGTTGCACAATTTGGCATAATCAATCATCATTTTTCTCAAAATTTCATACTGTTTATTGCAATCATGCATAAATTAAAGGTAAATACTTAAATTATTCTCCATCAAAATACAAAATGGTTGGCATCATGACCTAGAAGAGGAATGTGTCCATATATTATATAAAATTCTCATAGTCAAAGCCTTTTTTTTTTACATACCATATAAATTTATCAATTTCATCCTCAAAGTTGTGTGAACTTTTCAACTATGAATGAAAGCTAGACACACAATTTTACCCTATGAATATTTTTCTTGCCCATTCCTTGACAATAATTCAGTATATATTCCCAGGTTTTGCAATGAACATTGAAAATGCTGAAATCTTTGCAAAGATATTGATTGCAAAAATATGTGTTGAATGTATATTCTTATGCGTATTACAAATATCATCAGTTAAATTATATTTGTGAAACCTACTATGATACATTTCAATTTCAATAGTACAGAAAATACGTCATTAATTCTTTGCACATTTGGTTCCAAATTAATTAGGGTACAGAATTAAGTAACTGCTAAGTGCTAATAATAATTAGCTTACATTACATTACTATAGTTATTAACATATTATATAAGACACACCCCAAAGGTAGGTATTATTTACCTTTTGGGGAGGAAGGGGGGGGGGGGTGTCCTAAAAAAAAGGAATTATTGGACTATAAAGCCAACATAAACATTTGTTGAGACTCCAAAAGCAATTACTACTTAGTTTTGTAGATCACTTTATGATTATTAACTTAAGATTTCTTTTCTAAAACAAAGTCATTAAGCAATGAGCTGGGGGAAAAACAGAAAAAAATATTCAAAGACATATCATATTACTCAAAATACTTATATCAGCTTTAAATTTTACCAACTTTAAAAACAGACACTGCACGAGCTCTTAATTATGCTATAAGTGATTTACATGCACGAGTAGCCTAGTAGATACACGTCTATAGTGCAACACATTCAGCTTCGTGTTTCACAAGAACTACACTTTTTTTACAAACAGGCTTTGTAATTTGTATAACAAGCACATTTTGGGCTATATTTGTCAATTAGAGGTATGCTCTACCTCTAATACACCCGACTTATCACAGAAGAAGCAAAATCAAACAATTTCTACACCAATGCAGCTCTCATATCAATAATTCCAAAACTGAAAAGAATAATCACTATACAAAACTTCAAAGCATTGCAATGAGTGATATTATGCTTCTTTTTTTCTTTTCAAATTACATGTCATTTATGCATTGAACTCCCATTTAGTACTGCATTGTTAACTCAAATATTAAGACATTTATTGGAAACATTTTGCAAACAAAAAATATTACAAATTATTATAATATTACAAATTTAAAAAGTTGCATAGTCTATGACATTATTGCTCTAAAGATTGCATATTAGGAGATATATGCTCAAACAGTACAACTATATATACATACATTTATATTCAAGTTGCTTCCCCTAATGTACAGTAGACGTATATGCAGCAACTTTGTCCCTAAGCATTAATGCATCATTTCTTTTTAAAGTTCATAAACAAAATATATTCATAAAGATATGAAAATGCTACAAGAAGAATCAAATTTATGATACTTAGCTTACTCCTTATGCACAGAAAATGAATCAGATCAGTCACCTTTCATTGTCAAAACTTCAAACAAAATACACAAAAATTATACCATCCAGATATGAGCTCTATTTCCTTAACTGGTTGAGAAATATACTTAAAATACATTGCACAATACACAGACAAACATTTAAAAAAACATAATATTCACAACAAGGAACACACTATAATGCCAGAAGCAAACATGGGAGCCTACTATGGAAACATTTAAGGATGATAACAACATTATTTCAATATATTATGGCTGAAATGAAGTACATTTCGATATCTTTCTGCTTTATGAAATAAACTACTGGTATTCAAATTGTGTTGTTGGATTACAATTCAAACAAACACAAACATATAAAAATCCACAATATTTGAAACAGATTTTTTTCTCTCATTACTTCCGTCCTACCAATTATCCAGCAATGACAATGCAGTTGTCTACCGTATGTAAACAAAATAATTACGGTACAGCTAAATTTTGTAAAAAGTCTGTACTGGCAGACTACTCTCTTCCTGACAGTGATGTTTGAAATACGATTCCATTGAAATGTTTAAAATGGTATTACACAAGGCACTCAAACACTCTGATTCTTCACATTGAACCACTCTCTATATCAGTATATATAACATCACAGTGTTCCATGGCAAGGCTGAAGGTGATGGCTCTGATATAATCACTCTCCTAAATGCACTTCATCACCAGATCTTGGACTGCATGGTGATGCAAAACTTTCTCTTGGAACAATATCTCAAGCTATATGTCATCAAAAAAGAAGTGCTAGTGTTCAGGTGACAGGTGGATTTTAGATTAGGGTTAGGGTTGGGGTTAGGTATAGTGTTAGGTCCAGGGTTGGAGTAAAAAATTTGGTAAGTATTAGGCAGGGCTCTACACTACCATATTTTAAAGGGGGTCCAGACTGAACTTTTTAGAGGCTATACGCTTTAGATTTCAACATTTTGGGTGTCTGGAAATTTTGGCACCCATGTTTCCAGGGCGACTACGAGTGTCGAGCCCTGGGGAATGGGGGCCGTCTCTCGAAACCGTCATAAGTCTAATTTCTTGGACTTCCCATTGAAATGTGTGATATAGAATTAACACACGCACATCTATGGGATGTCTACCAACTTAGACTAATGACGGTTTCGAGAAACTGGCCCCTGGTGTTAGGTATTGACTGCATGAAGAAGAACAGTCCCCAGAGTATGTGTCGTGGTACCATGGGAATGTTCTGGCAGGTGTTGGTATTATAGAAGCTGGCTGCTTACTGGTATGAGAATCTCTCATCCCACTCTGGCTTTTTCTTTCTCTGTTCAGCTGAGCGGGTCGGTCTCCCTTCCAAATCCTTCTTGGCTGATTTGGACCTTCGCTGAGAACTTTCAACACTCTGAAGGACATAAAGAGTACAAGAAAAAAGGTTATGGCTATGGTTAGTCAAACCTGTCTATAGCGACCGCCCAAGGGAAACACAAAATATGGTCTTTGTAGACAGGTGGTCTTTATAGCCAGGTTCCTTTATTACATGTTTCAATGAGAAACCATTTTCAAAGAAAATAAAACAAGGGGTCTTTGTAGACAGGCGATCTTTGTAGATAGATGGTCACTAAAAAGCAGGTTTGACTGTTCTAGTATTTGACTCGGCCCTGTTTAATAAAACTTATTATCAATAGCAAGATACAACTGTTATAATATAATAAAATCATTACATTCATTGATTGGCTAAGTGTATGAGCAAACAAGGTTGCTACTTTTATCTTCACATGCAAAACACAGCTTGTTTGGTAAAATGACAACAAAATATGATAGTGATCCTTCCATGCAGGTCAAAGTAAAAGATCCTGAAAGGGATCTTAAGTTAGACTGATTACTCAACAAAATCATCATAAAAAGAAGGACACCCTAAAAATATATCCTTTTGTGACAAACATTAACAAACACCAACAAAAACATTCAAGGGAAAATTCATTGAATGATATGAAATAGTCTTGTTCTCACCCCTGCACTGTTGACTATCCTCCCCACAGTAGCATGGGGAGCCGGTGGTTGACCTTTGGACCTTAGAGGGCCTCCTTTCCGATGATACCCTGACCCTTTGGCGTGACCTTTACTTGGTGATATCGGTGGTAGTGGATTGTTTTTCTGTCCTGGTCTCCTATGTCTAGCTGAAGAGTTCTTTAAGTGTTTATCTGATGAGATATCATGACCAGGAGCTCCTCTGGAGTCATTGACGTTGTCATCATCTTGTGGGTCATTGTTCTCTCTTCTCTGGAGTTCAGCTTTTAATCTCATGTTGAGGGCTAGTGCCTCCTGCAATAAACTCTCTGTCTCATCCTCGTCTAGTTCTACTGACTCCAGTCTCTCACAGAGATCTTGAGGCGACTGAAATCCATCTCCTGGTGGTCCATCATTAACCCTGGAAAAAAATGAAATTATTTGTATCAAAAAGTACTTCTATCTGACCTATTTTACCTTTAAAAAGTTTTCATAATCAAATATTTACAATTGGTTCAACTAGTAAATTCATAGTCCAAGGATTTCAGAGATATCGCGATCTAAAAATTCGATGTCCGGTCTTGCGTGCGCGCTGCATCTAAAAAAAAGTCATATAAACAATGAGACCTAGCTAACTTCACGCACGGGGGTTTACACTTTACAGCTGATTTATACAAAATATGATCCATCAAAAATAAGGTAATTTCATCATTCGCAAGGCAAAATATCATACAACCAGTCGGTAACACTCATTACTTACAATTTTGAGGATATCTTATTTGCTCTCAAAATGAAGATTTCCAGACCCTTATCGGTAAGTTGATAATTTTTCGGAATGGACGCAAATAACTGCAAAATTTGCTGATCTTTTGTCAATATTTTCACAGTTTTGCACCCAATTCCAAAGAAAATGTCAATTAAGGGTAATTTTATGATCCTCTTTCCATTGGTGATATCAGATTTTCAAGATCTTACCACTGAAATTTTTGAGAAAACTTTGGTCACGAGGGAACTTGGTCAGTCACACCACCACCATAGATCTAGACCTAGAAGGTCTATCTAGTTCTACGTTTTAAAATAGTTTTCTTTCTGTTCATACTCTGAAAGCAGAACCCATTAATCAATTAATTAATCTAGATTGATAAAGATACCGGTAGAAGTAATAAAACATCGATTTCATAAAGATAGAGTCTATCACAGCCTCACACAGTCACAGGCTTCTAAATTAAATTGAACACGCAAATGTTGATACGTGGGACTGAATGGAAAGCAAATTCAACGATTCAATGAAAACTGTATTTCTAGGATCTGTAGGCCTAACCTGTCTTGACAGACGACATTCTTATGATAACTCAATTAAATGTTACAAAAGGAAATTTACTCACGGTTCAGCCATATTGCATTTTATGTTATCGTCCAAATTAAACACCTCCCTGGATAAACAAATCGAACTGAAAATTAAAAGCTTCCCTAGAAACAGAATTTAAATATTTATTTCGACAACAGAGGGCGCGCGGCGAAGGTAACTTCTAGAGTACCTATATATATAGGTACTCTAGTAACTTCTAGTGTCCCTTTATTTACTTCAAAGAGATTCGATCATACCAGACCCCTTACGCACTAATTTTTTTTTTGGCCCTCGCAGATTTGAAAAATCGCATCCCTCCTAAGGGGGGCAGCTCCAAAAAAGGAAAAACTTTTTTTCCCAGGGGGGGGGGGGGGGGGGGGGGGGGCAGGGCCCCCTGGATCCGCCACCGTCATTATCTTTATTTCACTGTCACTCAATCGACCCAATATATCGAGATAAAGGTTCACAATACTAAAATGATATCGAATTAATTGGACGGGGCAGCTGTTTCATTCAGTTTCAACTCTAAAAATACACACTTTCTAGAACATTTCTTCTGTAGGCCAACAAAGCTGTTTTTCTTTCTGTCATGCTTTCCTTCTTCTTCTCCCTTCCCTCCTCCTCCTCCATTATCTTTCTCTTTCTTCTTCCGTTCTCCTTCTTCTTCTTCTATATATAGCTAGATCCTTGTTCTTCTCCTTCTTGTTCTTATTTGTTCTTGTTCTTGTTCTTCTTCTTCTTGTTCTTGTTCTTCTTGTTCTTCTTGTTCTTTTTCTTGTTCTTCTTGTTCTTGTTCTTGTTCTTCTTCTTCTTCTTCTTCTTCTTCTTGTTCTTGTTCTTGTTCTTCTTCTTCTTCTTCTTCTTCTTCTTTTTCTTGTTCTTCTTGTTCTTGTTCTTCTTCTTCTTCTTCTTGTTCTTCTTGTTCCTGTTCTTGTTCTTGTTCTTGTTCTTGTTCTTCTTCTTCTTCTTCTTGTTCTTTTTCTTCTTCTTCCTCCTCCTCGATCCTCCTCCTCCCCCTCCTCCTTCTCCTTCTTGTTCTTCTTCTTGTTCTTGTTCTTCTTGTTCTTGTTCTTGTTCTTGTTCTTGTTCTTGTTCTTGTTCTTGTTCTTCTTCTTCCTCCTCCTCCTCCTTCTCCTTCTTCTTCTTCTTCTTGTTCTTGTTCTCCTTCTTCTTGTTCTTCTTCTTCTTCTTCTTCTCCTTCTTCTTCTTCTTCTTCTTCTTCTTCTCCTTCTTCTTCTTCTTCTTCTTCTTCTTCTTCTTCTTCTTCTTCTTCTTCTCCTTCTCCTTCTCCTTCTTCTTCTTCTTCTCCTCCGCCTTCTTCTTCTTCTTCTTCTTCTTCTCATTCTTCTCCTTGTTCTTCTTCTTCTCCTTCTTCTTCTTCTATTCTTCTCTTCTTCTTCTTCTTAAGCGACTTTTACTTTTGTCCATATTTGTTTTACTCTCATGGTCGGGCATGATAAAGAGAACAAATGCGTTATAGCCCACAAAACAAATACAACTCGCAGCAAACATCTGAGTTCTTAATTTCTGGGCACTAGTTTTCGTTTGCATAGAAGCCTTACGTCCGGCTTTACGTCTCCACGTCTCGTAAACTAGAGCTTATTAGCCAAGATTAGAATGCACTTACAAACGTTGAATTTCTACTCAATAACTTTACGCGATAAAATCAACTGCCTTTGATAAGTGAACATTACAAAATATTGCTGCGGATTCATGGGAAATACAATGCATTTTTTTCATCCAAAGAGGGAAAAGAGATGAAGATTTAGCGGATATCACAATCTATAACAGGTAATTATTTATAAGCATTGGCTTCTTTAAATGAAATCATGATTGCTCATATTTTAGTCTATTACGTTTGTACCAAGTTCCTTTACTGAAAATCACAAACTTAATTGAACTCTAGTTACTATAGTATAGATAGCCGTAGATATTTAATGTTCATATTACGTAAATATTTTTGTCGAACTTTGACTTATCTTAGGCTATTTGTAAATGAGCGAGGAACTAGACCTAAAACGAAACCACGTTAGGATTGTTTTAAAGAAATTAATCAAAAGTATTTAGATGAAGTTGTATTTATATGACTTATATCATTCTCATTGATTTTAATTTAAGGGTGCTTCCTATAAACTCTATCAATGTCAATAAAATATACAGTAGAATGATATCTATAACACGTCATAATAATTTGTATAGCTTGATGATTATTTTCATGAAAGTAAAACTTTTTGACATTTTATTAATAGGCATAATATACTGACAGACCAACAAGATTTCATATTTACCCTTCAATCAACGTTACTACAGGCATAATCACGATATTGATCAATAGCTTTCCTTGTCGGAATAATTATATCCTTTAATATTATATTTGTAATGGTTTCGCGGGAGAATTCTAATAAAATTCTTAAAATCGTCACCTTTGTGCACCTATTATAATCGGCGTGAACGAACCTCTCGCTTTGGTTTGTTTTGCCTATTCTATAGTTTTTAGTTTAGTTTGTATGTATGTTTGTTTGTTTACTGTTGTTGTTGTTATTGTTGTATTTTGCATGTGCTTTTGGGCTAATTTATTCTACCTGTCTGCATGCTGATAAAATCGATCTTTTCTATTTGCACTGCTTTATTTCATTATGTTATTATGAAGGCCTTTTCATAGCACAAATCTCTCAACTTTGTCATGAATAAAAATAATATTTCGTGTGAATTTGTATTTCAATATCTAAAACGGACAACAGTGGCACATGAATAAATAGCTGGAAAATAGCGAAATCGGCTTAACAAAGGTCAGACTACACAAAACAGTGTTGCCGTAGACACTATTTGCTCTTGCCTTATGAGACTATTTGCTCAGCCAGAATGTTAGTTTACCAATGCTCAGAGCTGTTAGTTTTATTACGCAATAGACACGACTATAATAGAACAGAACATACTATAATAGGGTGGCCACACACACACACATATATATATATATATATATATAGGCTATCACTATATACAATCGGTTTCTTGTAGGAATGATGACTAATGCTACTGATTTATCATAAAATCTCAACTAACATCTCAATAATTATACAGGGCTATTTTCATTCATACTAATCTCGATCGTGCAATCTTATATTTTGGAAAAACCTCAATGATTTTATCTGCAATCCTCACCACTAGTTATCTTTTACACTTAGCCTTTGGTTTATATCATTTCGTGCAATATATATGTTTATAATACTGAACTCAGTTGTAACTTGTACTATCACTTTTCATATCTGTGAAACAGACCTGTCAGTGGGTTTTATAAAACGCTTGTAATTATTTTTGCTTTTGCTTTTTTTTTATAACAGTTTTGTTTTTGTTCCCCAGAAACAAGTTTATATTCTCTGAAGATAATCAAATCTAATCATATCAAATCAAACCTGAAGATTGACATTTGAGGTTATGTCGCAATATATCGTTTTTTTATAAATCCAAAACGTTGTAAAAGCGTGTTGATTCTTTGACTTCACTGACAATATAGTTGATATCAACAAAACAAACATGATTTCTGATAAAAACGACTTTAGTATATTTCATTCATCAAAAAGTAGATCTCCTTTGAAGATTCAATTTCGTTAATAGGGCAATTCATCCAGTCACTGTGTATTGACAATTAACATTGATTACATTAATCGATTCATTTAGTTCATTCCCTTGTTTTCGATAACTTGTTAAATGAAATATTCTCACGGTGTATATGTTTCTTTTGCCATTTCAGCCATATCACCTATGGGAAATTATCATTCCCGGAGAAAGAGAGTCGGGGCCGGGAAGCTTGTATCAACACCATCTCACCGTCTTGCGCCACAACAATGCGGCATTTTGACTTTTAGATAATACAAAAGGTCAACTATTAATTAAATATTAATTGCCAAGAGTTAATATTTGATTAAACAATCTTCCGTCACCATTGCATTATCAGCGGTCATTGCTACTGGGTAGCACGGGAATGCCATTATGAAGGCGAATGTTTTGCGAAGAGAATTCCCTTCTGTAGCTTTCCAAACACCGGAGGAAAAGGTTGAGAGACTGACTGGTTCGCTCACAACTAAGATAAACCTTGAGGAATCCATGGAAAGTCGCCATGATTCTTTGGATAGGACTATGTACACAACGAATACGACATGGGCCAGGAATAGACCGAGAGGACAAACATACTTGAAGGCATTGAAGCCAACAGAGCAAAACGCGCAACAAAGGGGACATGACGACAAGGGTGGTGGAGAGCGTGTGAAGCAGGTATTTTATTGGGGTCATGAGAGAAAAAACCCTCCACAGAGAAACCCTCCACCATCTACAAAAACAACACACCAGTTTCCCTCTTCGAAAGTGCGATTTGACCCGCGTTTTGATCAAGATCATCATACGAAGTCTGGGAAAGTGCCGTATACGCGCCAAATGAAGGCATCCTCCCAATCGCAGAGTGGCTCGTGTCCAACTCAGATCTACTCCAAGTTCAAGTCTATACACTCTGAGAAGATGCACCGAACTAATCCTCAGCAAGCCAACATCAATGGACATGATCAGATGGATCACTATGCACGCAGACGAACACATCTTCAGCCGCTAATGCTTGGGTATGAAACGGATAAACCAAGGATAGAAAACACGAGTTATTACCAAGCAACCGAGAGAGCGCCGTCATGGAAATCCGATGTCCTTCCGACATCATCTGCGAGGTCGACCACGGGATCGTATTCGAACACGTGGCCACTGAACGTGGACGTCGAAGACCGCCAAGGTGATCGATGGAGTCCGTTACAGACTTCGTTTGACACGGTGCCGATCGGGAGAGTGAACTCGTTATCTCACGAAGATAGATGGGACTTCATGGATTGGCCCGTTCCTCCGCCCAACTCGGTTACTCCGTCTTCTTTTGAGACTGGCCAACCTCCACCAAACACACCCAATGAATGGTGGTAGTGTATAGGTCTGCATGGCTTTAAACATGATAGCACAACAGATTACTATTTAGTTATTTTAATGATACGCAAAAATGAGTCCACGTAAGGATATAAGAAGAAACTAAATTCGGAGATAAAATTACGTCTACCAGATTTCATTTTAACTACGCCCGTTTTTGAAAACATTTTTTTCACAGATTCCTTGAAGTGTCAAAAACACTGAAAGAGATCAGGCTGACTCTGAGGCAGTAGTATTTACCCTGATGTAAAGGGAATGTTTTTCTTGAGAATATAGTTAATAAATCCATATTGATATTACTAAGGATTATCTGTGGAATTCTGAAAATGTTATCCAACCATTCGATGTGTCATATGAAGAAACGAGAATATAACTTAACTATATTTGACATTCATTGTGTATCATTGTAAATGTTTGTAAAGCTTGTTTGTCAGATTTTGTTATTTATTTAGTACTAAATGGAAAGGGGCACATAATAAAACAAAGCTGCAAAGAGAACATTAGAATATAGAGAAGAGTGTCAGAATGAGAGAGGGGTATAGAGAGAGAGAGAGAGAGAGAGAGAGCAAATGAAAAACAGAAGATATACAGAAGAAGGACAAAATGAGATGAAAATAAAGGGATAAAGGAGTAAGGGAGAGTGAAAGATTTAAAGGACATAAGAGGATAAGGAGGGAGAGAGCAAACAATTAGGAGAGATAATGGTAGACATATCAAGAGACAGAGATGGGGAGAAGATGGATGGATGGAGAGAGAGAGAGTGTGTGTGTGTGTGCAAATGAAAGACATAACAATGAATGAGAGAGAGAGAGATAAAGAGATGAAGACAGAAGGATACAGGAAAAAGGGGGAAAGTAGAAGGGTGAACAATTTAAAGGACATTAGAGGGCAAATGAGGAAGAGAGCAGACTATTAGGAGAGATAATGGGAGACAGAGATGACGGAGAGTGTGGATGGATGGAGAAAGAGAGGGAGAGAGGGGGGGGGGGGGGAGTAGGGGCGACCAACATGTTTAACTATCCATGTTTTCTCAGATTTATTGTCTCACAATATCCATACTGTATTATCTCACTTTCACTGCATAAACACATACACATACAAAGCAAACAAACTAACAACAATCATCTAGATCCCTTATCATTTTTATGTTTATTTCACTTGAAATGGTACAGGCAGCCTGGGGCGATAGAGACATTATGAAAAATGGCCTCCATACAGCAGAGATATAGTGAGAGTATGATCAAATAAAAACTTGCACTAAACTGAAATACAATCATGATACAGATACAAGGCCTTCAATGTACAAGCTATATATTCTAAACACTGTATCACGAGTCACTAGCTTCAGAAACTTTCTTTAAACTCGATACAGTCCATCACCCCAAAATTCTAGCTCTGATTTAGGCTGGGATTCAAGGCAGTTAGGAGGATATTTGCTACAAACACAGTAATATTTATACAAGATTACATAAAAAATTGAAATTATAAAAAAAATTCAGGAAAGGCAATTTGGAAATTCTGTGGTCCATAGTAGGTGTTTGTCATGTAAGGAAGAGAAGGAAAAAAAAAAAAGGGGGGGGGGGGTGAGGGGCTTGTCAAATAAGTGGGGGGAAAATAGGTTCAGAGATACAATTTACATTTAAATATACAACTTTTTGAGAACATCAACCAAATTTTTTACAAACCCAATTGACAACGACTTCCTAAAGAATAATAAAATGCATTGTAGCATGCATACCATATGAATCTCTGCCAATACACATCAAGTAAAAAGCTATGCAGGAAAAAAGTAGATAAGATATAAAAGTTTTAAATATACACTGACATGATATATACGTTGTTGCAAAGAAACAAAACAGAAATGAAAGAAGTTCTAACATTATCTTTAAAAAAATGTAATTTTTTTTCCTCTTCATATTTTTGTATTCATCTATTTGGAATGCCCAATCTCCATTTCCCTTTGTTGCTCTACCGACAACAAGTTCAATTTTCAATGATGAAGTTAGCTTTTACATCAATTCATGACCCAATAGAAATATACTGCTTGGTAGCCGCAATGACATTTACAATAAAAAATAATCTAATACTAAATATTTATAAATTGATACCTCTCTAATATCATCTAAATGTGAGATAATATACAGAGAGGCATCACCATAATTCATTTGAAAAAAAAATCTTTTTTTTTTCTTCATAACAATCAAGGCAAAATTAAAAAATAAAATTGAAATAAAGCTCAAATTATTTCTATCGTTCAAGATGTTAAATATTCAACTCTAACTGCACTCAATTTAAATTGAGTCAAGCATCTACATACACTATGCTATACATTGCTGGTAAAGTTATACTTATCAAGCAAAATATATATAAATATACAAAATACATGATTGCTATTCCGTTCAACTACTCACCATCAACCATCACTAAACAAAACTAAACCCAGCACCAACTTTCAATTTAAAAAAAATACCCCAAACCAGATCACATTTCTGAATAATTCGAATTCAAGTATCATGTTCTACTCAATACAATACCTAAAACATTCTATTGCTAATTATAGTCTTTCATACACAAAATGTAAATGTATGTTCCAAAAGCTCTCTTTGACGTTAGCAGTTTATCAACAGCTAATACACTTCTTTTGAGAGCTATCAAAACATCAAAGGCAATTTTCTTGACAAAAGAAATGAAAGAAAATTTGATCTTTTTGCATAGAAGGTCATTATTCAAGAACATGTTTGAGATTGAATTCATCTCCTTTTCCATGAGGAAGTAACAAATTATTATGGAATTCATTACTCAATGAAATTCACATTGTAATAACAATAGTTGCATCTTTTATCACGCCTGCCTTTAAAACAACTACATGTAGTTATCACAATATCCATCCAGTTCCATCTTCTTTTTATCAAGTATTCAGGAATTGTGATTATTACCATAATATCATCACACATGCCATGCGTTAGCAGTACATTCAGACATGTATTGTCTGTAACTCAAAAATAAATTAAAAGACTTTTGATAACAATGTATCGTCTGCTGCGAACCAACCCTAAAAAAGTGATCCGCATCCTTATGGCTCATTCATAGCAAATATTTTAAATGACTATCAATCAAAAAATTATTCAAACATAATTTCATACCAGAGTGTAATTGTTGCAGTGAAACATTTCACACAGTTGCCTTCCTGAAGGTTGAAATCTTTCTTTCCTCATGAAAACAAAAGGTGGAAGGCTTTTCTGGGTGTTTGGAAGATTAGTCTCTACAAAAACATGTGAAAGCCCAAGGTTGTCATGACAATGAAAAAGTCACTTCAAATGAACAAGATTTTATTTCACAAAAAGCAATGCATATTGATTCATCGGCTGATCCATGTTCTAGTTTAAAAAGAAACACTTTGGAAGATCTCCTGTTTCAGTAGAAATATTTAAAAAGTTTATTGAGATTGCAAGGCTTTCTTACAAAACAAAACTGTTTTACAAAAACCATCAATCAAATAATCACTATTTGCTTCTTTTTCAACAAAATTATCCTTTTGGTCACTTTGAAAGAAAGGGGAATGAGTTGATGAATCGATAGAAGAATAAAAGTAGAAATGTGTTCACACATTGAATATCACATAATTTATCATACAACTGAATCAGGCACAAAAATGTTTTGATTATTACTTTCCTGAAAAATCACATACAGGTCGCATATTAGAGACACATGTATTTAGCATGTACCGGTAAATATGTTGCCTAACAGATAGAAAACTAATCTAGGACATAAAGTAAAATCTCACATTTTCATATTACTTCTAAAATGTCTCATAAAAGAAATGCAGTTTCAAATTACCAGCCTCAGAGCGCTTCTTAAAACTGAACCCATAAAATTCATTTTATCACAATGAGAAATCAAGATCCCTTGAAAAAGGATAAAATACATAAATAAATCAATATGGTCCCATTCCATTTTTTTCTATTCAAGGACGCCACAACACATTATTATTGATTGGATGCCTGTTCTTATTACCCTCGTCAATGAATTCTGAATTGAAATCAAGTAGTTCTACCACGATATACTGTATCAACAATAATCTGATTAAATTGAAGTCCTTGACTCTCCCACAATATCTTTTATCAAGAATTTTGTTCAATATAAAAAAAAAAAAATCATTTAAAGAAAGAAATTCAAAGATTTGTTGTAAATCCTGCACATCAGGATTTTACAAAAATGGCACATTTCCTTGAAATATTATAAAATAGGAAAAATTGATGGTAAAAACAAATTACAATAGACAGAATCGGATCAATTTATCTCTAAGACGGTAAATATCTTTGTCTTCATTATGACCATTTCCAAGCACTTTCCTCTATAATCCACACAAAAATATTCCCATCTCCAACTTGCTGTACCAAACATAGTTCATGATACAATCTATATTTCAATATAAGAGCTCATATGTACTATACAATATATTACAAACTTTACAAAACCAATATAATCTTCTTCCCCCAGGGACATCGTCGACTTCCTACTTGCCGTAGAACTTCTTGTTGAGGAGGAAGATGAGGAGATTGACGTTGATCTTGGCTCTGCCGAACATATTCATCACTGCAGCGCCCTCATACTGTAGCTGAAGAAGATCCTGGAAAAAGAAACAAAGAAATATGACTATTTCTTTCAAATGCTCTTCATAGGCAAAATGCGACAATGTTCAGTGATCTTCACTAAAACAGGTTTGGTGGAATGATTTTAAACAGCATAGAATCTGTGTGAAGTTCATCAGACAAAGAATTGATAATGGACTTCTTTTTATTTGTAGATATCACTATAGGAAAATATGTTTCAAGTGTTTTTACACCATCATCATTTTTGGCATTGCAGATATTTTTTTTAATAAATTGTTCAAGCACTGAGAGAATAGGGCAAGGATTTTATCGGCTTGTAGGAGTGATGGATCCTTAAAAAAAAAAATTAAAAAATTAAATCAACAAAAAAAAATCCCTGAATCTTTCCTTTCCTTACAACACCAAAATTCATTGTTTCTTTTTAAAATGATAAACCACCCATCCCCCCCCCAATAAAAAAAAAAAATCCACCAATATTGAACAAAGTACCCCATTGGATTTCTTCCACAATGAGTGTTTCAACACTACAAAGGAGACACAAAACAGAAACATTTTGTGAGTTACATCTCCCATCAGTCTTCTTTTTAGCATTGTTTATCAGGTTTGTGGAAAATATGAATTACAGGTGTTTCAAAGTAACACTCATTTCCTTTTTATCACTGACCTGGAAAACAAGTTGTACACTGTCCATCTTGACTCCAAGGAACTTAGCAGACACATCAAACACTCCTGGTACATCAGTAGAGCAGATCTCAAACATCACATTCTTAAATCTAGAAGAACAGAACAAACATATGCATGAACTTCCAGAAAGTTTCCTATTAAAAGAATATAAATGAAGGTCAATGCAAGAATCAGACACTTGACAATTGCTTCAGTAACATCTACTCCAGGTATTATTTTGTCACAAATATGGGTTAAAGTAAAGGCTGCAACTGGGTTAATTACATGTAGGTTAGGGTTAGGTTAGCTACATACTGCACATAGTGTTTGGTCCACAACTGAAGCGTGGACTTAAGTCAGTGTAGGAAATTTGATCACTATGGGAATGATTTATAGTTACTATCGTAAACAAAAAAGACAACTTCAGTTTGTTGGGCATATTATGAGAAGAGAAGGTACAGGAAATAGGATACCAACAGGAACAATTGAGGGAAAGAGAAAGAGAGGGAGACAGCGCATCAAATACTTGGACAAGTTAATCGGACTGACTGGTAACAGAAGTAACATCACATTACAAAGAACCAGAGATAGAAGTAGATGGAAAGCCTTGATCGCCAACGTCTGAAACAGACAAGGCACCTAGCAAGCAAGCAAACAAGCAATCATTTACTTTAATGGTTAAGTGAAACTGGCCCTTTACCAGAAACTCATTAATATGTCCTGAGGGGAGTTTCACAAATACGCTAAGTAGAACTTAACTCTAAGTTGGACTTAAACATTATGGAGAGCCATTTGTAACCTTAAAATAAAATATATTCAAAAATGCAAATTCAAGTATTTTAGACTTTTTATAAATTCCACATCTAGAACATGAAATCTCCTAGATAATAGAAAATGTGAATGATTTGAATCAACATTTTATGCCTTAAAATAACTTTTACAAAATATTGTTATAGATGCTAATGGCTTTCCATAATTGTTAAGTCCAACTTAGAGATAAGTTCAACTTAGGATCTTAGTGAAACGCCCTCCAGGTAGATCATTATGCTGAATTTCCATGCTTTTATTAAAAAAAAATACAGTCGGTTCTTCAATGCAGTATGTATATAAATGGGACCTTCATTTAACATCCTATCTGAGGGGCTGGCTGGACTTACTGTGATTGTTCTAGTCCTTCAATCTCTAGAATGACTCCCTTCTCGTGTAGCCTTGCTGCGTTGTATTTCAACTGAGCTGCCTTGCCATCCTTCGCCTTCGCCTTTGATGATCGTCTGAGAAATGAACAAGAACAAAAAGTATTGCTTATAAAGGGATTGGGTATCTTTGCCTCAGATTCTAAACATAATCCTGGATTTAGCTCATGCTGCAATGATAATTATAAACCTTTAGGTCAGTCAGGAACCCCATGACTTTTACAAGCCAATCACCTGTCTGGTTATCGAGATATATATGATTGGAAATCAAAATTTCAAAATTTGTTTTCCCAACGGTTTTTATCACACTACAGTCTATTGGGGAAAATGAGTATGGTAAACCCGGTCACTCACAGACTTTTACTTTTTTGAGAAACTTCATCATCATTTTGAAGCGCAATTTTTTTAGGGCTTCAATATTAAACCATATCAGACACTGATAACACGTAGGGCCATGCATCTCAGATTTAACATTGTTAAACAATGCCTTCAAAGTTAAGGATACACTGGTAAGTTTTGAAGCTGGAGTTTAAAAGCAGTTTTTATAAAAATGAACAAATCATTTCTTTTTCCAGACCTGATTATCAGGTAAGGTCAACAATACATAGTAGTTTATGTAACTGAAGAGATTGACATATTTATAACCATTATATCAATCTATTGTTAAATCTATCTTAAATTGAATGCCGACTCAAGATGGCATCTCAAAGCGCTTTGTATCCAGTGGAAGGGGAGCTATATTCATTGCAACTATCATTGTTTTTAATTCCTTTTAACTTTCATGTCATGATTAGATTTGATTTAACACTATTTATTTATCAAAGGAGGCTCAAATGAAATATGAAGATTTTTCTGTTTAATAGAAGCCTTTCCAAGATAACTGCAAGGACGTGGAATTAAGAGTAAAATATGGGTTTAATATAAATCAGAGTAATGTGGGTGGGAGTGATACTCACTTAGCCTGAAGGTTATCTAGACAAGTCTTGATGTACTGTGCATAATAATCATTCTGTTCATTATAGAAGGTAGACTTGGATTCCAGTCCAGCGTACGTTGATCTCAGTTTCATGATGTCCTGCTTACGACGCTGGCGATATCTCCTCTGGTTACGGATGTCCTACACAGAAAAGAAAAAAAGGGATGCAACTTAAAGTACCGGGTAAGTGAGAACATTAATATTGAGACATTAAACTTAAAACTTCTTATTATAACCAAATATTTGCTCCTGGCAGTGTTTTGTTAGATATATGGGTAAGGGTTTACAAATAAGTCTTACATAAAATAGATAAAATGTTTTGTCTAAGATTGAAGTTAAGAATTTGTTTAGTGTAGGAATGTTGTCACACACTTACAAAACATGGGTCAAAGAAATGTATTTTTTTTAAAGCTCCTACAGGAAAATTATAGCTGGTCTTCAAACTATGCATTGGTACTATGAATATTTGTTTAATAATGTCATCAGTTATATTTTTTCCTAATTGTTTTGAAGAGGGCGGTTTTTGTCCTAATGCATCAAAATATATAAGATCATTTTCATTTTTAGCTTGCTACACTGAGTATTCAAATCTAATCAACCAATCAACTCTCAGCCCCACCCATTATAAATCATGTCTGGTTGTCACTGACTTTCAAACCAGTACTTAATTAGCTTACCTGTGCAATGGCATTGACCATGGTTTGGTAGTTATCCTTCTCTGAAACCAGCTCAGCTTCATCTAAGATCTTCAGGCTACGCTCCACCTTACGCTTCTTAGACTCAAGAGGGAGCCTGTCAGGAATCAATTGATCATAAATATTTAAAATGTGAGGAAAAGATTTGTTTCTTCTTTAAGGAATCAATGTTTCACAAGAGACAGGCAAGATTCCAGATCAAAAGGTTGAAAATTCAGTAAAAAGACAATTAGTATAATACCACTTCATCACCTCTAACTGATTAAACAATTACATTAACATTCAGAAATCATTGAAATTCAATTTTCACAATGGACATTCTTCAAGTGAATTAAATTGATTCCATCCATAAACCCGACATCAGAAGCTCACCTAAAATAAATTCTATACTTTTTTTCAAATAAGCCAAGGACAAACAAAAGTGTGAGGTACCGAGGCCAAGTCCTCTGAAATGGATCAATCAATGACATTGAAAACTCTGTATTACTCCAAAGCTTTATAACACTATTAAAAATAAAAAAAAATTGATATGCAATTCTCTTCTCTTTGTTTTGCAGTGTTTACAATGTGATATGATTATTTTGGGGATTACCCCTGACAAGCAACTTTACTTTTGTTTCCCCCTCCCCTCCACAAAATGGTTTATCATCTTACTCATTTCCCCTTTGTCAAGTACTCATTTGTCTTTTTTTTTGTATATTCCTTTGTATTACATAATGTACATTATTTTGTATTTGCATCATTTTTGTTAATGGAAAGTGGAAAAAAATTAAAATAAATGAAATGTAATGAAAAGTCCAATATAAAATAGCAATCTTTATTTCTAACACTAAAAATAGTTAGATCCATATTTCAACAACTTTTTCAAAACATTACTGCAATCAAAGAATACCGGGTGCATCTATTTGTATTAGAAATGAACAGCGTGCTGTGGAAGAAAAATATATATATATTGAAGGAGATATATTTGGAACTCAAGTTTACTTTGTTTAAGAATGTTGCATTTTGAATCCACATTATATGTTAAAAAACCAAGAATAACATTCCTCTGTCGCACCTGCAAAGTGTTTCCTTGTGCATTTCTGGTAATGATAAAGTAAATAACTATGAGATTCTTTAAATCAAGATGAATAGCCTTTTCCATATCCTGTATTGAATGTACGTTTCAAATCATTAGCTGACAACAACAAAATTCTTCAAGAATTAATCTGATATTAGTAGGCAATATTGTATTAACTGGTAGTTTAATTAATGTTGAATTTGTAAACAGCTGTGTTTTTATGGATATAATGCAAGCGGGGAGAAAGAAAATCATAAAATAAAAAACTGAAATTGAAAAAGATACACATCATAAAAACTTGAAGGTACTGAATATAAGCAAAAACTTATAACAAAATGCGGATTTCAGTTTAATAAATTAAAATAAGCCTTAGATGTGCAACAAGCTCAATATTCTACAACCATACAAGTGTTTCACTGCAAATTCTTTCTAAATTCTAGCTGCAGTTCCTCTGTTAAGAGGACTGGAACAAAAAGAAAAGCTTGTGCCTGAAATACAAAATAAATTTGAATGAAAAGCTAAGCTTTCGCTTTGCAGGACTGGGACATGAAAACCAGAGAGTATATGTACATGCCGGTTAATTTGGTTTAAGGGTGAATGATTTTGCTACGTAATCATAAATAAATTCAACATAATCTCAAGTTTATAGATTTCAATTCTCCTCTTAGTCACTTGAGTTAGAGAAGACACAACCTCAATGCTAGAGATTTGGTTAATTTTCATCAAAGAGGGAGCTATTCCAATCAGGCTAAACAAATCTTACTCTCTGGTCTTTATACATGTAGTACAATTAATTTCATGGGAACTTAGAAAGAATAGCATAGCTTTAAAAACTTGCGTTTGTTGAAAACATTACCTTCTCACAGCATTAGACCTAGTGAGTTGTCTGGATTGATTTAAACATGTATAGAATGTTGTAATTGAATTGAATTGAATTTATTAGACCTAAGACTTCAAATTCCAAGATTGAATCTTATAAGTTCTCACATTACACTGAGGTGAACTGAGGTGTTTTTTAATAAAAACAGCAAAAAAAAAAACACTACTCATGTACTCTGTGCTATTTGACACACAAGCACGCTCAGTCGTAAGAACTCATATCAACCATGCATGTCATGAGAAATTGAACAGATGTATCAGCTAATCCCATATATTCTTTTTAAAACAAATAAATGCGACTTTCAGATGACGGTAAATTCATGACCCAATCAAACTTTCAACATAACTGGAGTAGACGCAATGGCTCAGTGGTAGAGCAGTGGTCTCGTAACCGGGAGGTCTCGGGTTCGAAACCAAGTCGATGCGCTAGTTCCCTTTTGGTAAGGCATTAATCCTCATTACCTAGTCCTTCTGAGAGGACTTAAAGCTGTCGGTCCCTTGGTTGCTTACTTACAAGCATACACATGCTATCTTAGCAGTCAGGTAAAACATACCATCAAACCAAACTGAATAGTCATAGTCAATGTTATCAGCTTAAAGAGATCAGGATTAACAATGACTTACTTGCTATCTTCCAGTTGTGATGTATTCCTTGACATCTTACTTTCTTCACTGGCCTTTGCGTCTCTCTTCATCCTCTGATCTATCAATTTATTGTGCTCCTCTTCCTGGTAGTCAGCAAAATAAAGAGAGAAATATGAGCAATATATCACTGGTGACTCTATGAACCGATCTATGATAAAATCTGTATTTTCTTTTTGTTTTACTTAGGAAAGAAGGGGGGGGGGCTCAGTCATGATGCAGTTTAATCTCTTACCCAGTGTTATGGACTGTGAAAAAAGAAGCAAAAACATGGCAATAAATATTTATACTCAAAGGGGAATGTGTAACTGAATGAAATGTTCATATTCATGATTCTGTCGTGAAGTGAACTGAATTGAATATATTGCTGACAACGCTATCTTTATATCATGTAACATACAAGAAACAGAAAAAGATACATGTATGCTGAATTGAACAATTCAAGTTGAGAATACTGTAGACTAATAAGCTTAATTTCCTTTTCCTTGAATTTTCAAGTCATGTATCAGTGCAACTTACGTTTAGCTGGCAAATCAGTTAATATTCCAAATATTCCATGGAATACGAAGGACACAGCCATTCTATTCTGTAGTACAGTCGAACCTGCTTTAGCGACCACCTGTTTATAAAGACCACATTTTTTGTTTCCCATAGCTATGGTTTCTCATTGGAACTTGTACTAAAGGAATCTGTACATAAAGGCCATGTCTCCCCTGAGTGGTCTTTACAGACAGGTTTCTATGGTATGAAGCTCTTACCTGGTCTTCGTTAGCCTCAGTCTGTAGGATCTGTTGTACTGTGTCTCCTGCCTGGCATCGGATCACATCCACTAGTAACCTCTTGGTCCTAAACAAATACAAATACACAACAGAGAATAACATTTTTGAACAATTCATCAAATTACACTTAAAGAGAAGGTTGAGTTCTGGGGAGAGGTGAAACATAATTAGTGAGCGTTTTTATTGTTATTATGCATGGCTCTTCAACTGCCTTCATATTCTAAATATAACATGTAACAGCTTAAAATGAGGCCTGATTTTTATGCCACATGTTTGTGTAGTTCCGTATTCATCTTTCTGTGTACAGTGCTTTTTGATGATTCCAGAACCTTGCAGTACACACCAATACTTATATGCGAGATGATCAACCTTTTCTGATCGATTCCACAACGTTTCTTTCACAATGCGATCGCATGACCTGAACTCAAAAGCAAATTGTACTAATTTACTTTGCATTCTCAGTATATGAGCAAATATCAGACATGGATTTTCATGAGACACATTGTCAATTTATTATTACATCGCTTAGCTCTGCTCACAGAAGAAAAGGACTTGTTTTAATTTGAAAAAAACATTCTTACTATAAATAGTAGTTTTCAAGTTTTTTAACCGGTGTTATTTGACTTACTTGATGAAGAGCCTCTTCTTGTCGCTGTCATCATCCTCATGGATCTCAAACTTATTGGTGAGAGTGAGAGAGATCTCATTCTTGGCCATGGTCTGTAAGAGAGCCTCGACCTGATGTTCTGGTATGTCACTTGGTGTGTCACCTACAAATAAACACAAAAGAAAGGGTCTATTTTCAGTAAAGTTTGAGGAAGAGTCCATCTCCATCATGTTCTGTACTGGGCTTCTACCTCCAGACTAAAGATTCAATCAAACACAGGATTAGTTTGAGCTACAGGTAGATTGTGGACTTAGTGAAAGTGAGTGAGATTTTGGTCTTTGTCATGTTCTGTACCAAAGTATTTACCTTGTCATGGCAGATCACTTTGTATGTCAGCTGTAAATTAAAGAGTCAATCAACAACAACAAAATGAATTCCTATTTAAAATTTGATTTAAAAAAATGATTTCCAAACACAAGGACCTTGTCTTGCAAAGAGTTGCAATTGATCTGGATGGATTGCAACTCTTTCAATCAATCTTACAAACTTACTTTCTAAACCAAACGTCTATCTCTATACAACAGAGTTGCAATCGATCTGAATCAATAACAATTGTTTACAAGGTGTGGTCCAGACCTCAGTATAACTACTGGAGTATCTTCACAATTTATCTAAAGCAAATAACAGAAATATAAAGTTTAAACAAATAAAATGTTTAAGTGAGAAATCTTCCTTACCTAGGATATCTTCAACCGATGGCAATTCACCCAGATCTTCAAGGAGCTCATGGATTGGATCATTCTGCTCTGGAGCAAGCACCTCAAGATTCTCGAGAATTTGCTGTCAAGGACAAAGAAAAAAAAGAAGACATTAGAACACCTGCATGAAAAATAGCATGAAATTGCATACCATCAGAAATTTCTATAGGAAATAAAAACATAAGAAGATTAGACATGGTTTTGAAAGAAAAGCAATGTATCTGTCATGATAATAAATAGCATCTTCTTCAAATGGTTATTGTGGGAATTGACATTATTGTCCAAATCAAACAAAAGGGAACCATGAAGACTACTGGTAAACAAATCATAGTTTGAGAAGTGTTTACCGGTACAAAACCAATCCTCTTTAAAGAACAATTTTCAAATGTTTGTCCAACAGGGTTACATCAGTGGAAATGTTAACTCCTATTTTACTATATTCATGCAATCGTACACTATCTTACTTGAGCCGTAAATTAAACGACTGAAATTATTCTTCCCTCTTTCCTATTACTATATTCCACCAAATCAAATATCAAAGACACAGCAAATCCACTGTCTACAACACATACAAATCTGGTTTTGAAATAGTATTTAGAGAATGAACAGCATGTAAACTGATTAGAATTCAACTTACTGCATGTGTGTCAATGATTTCTTTGACTGAGATGAAGACGATTGGCTTGGAGGGATTCACAAAGTCAGAGTACTCATTGATGTTAAACTTCACCTCAGGCTCTGGAACATCACATACTTTCCTGCAGAAATCCCTGAAGAAATACACGATAAAAAAAAGATAAAATATCACGTGTTGTTCGTGAATAAATGACAATACATTCTTGGAGTTTGATGAAATAAAGCAACATGATATTCAGAAAGGTAGCAATAAAAAAACTAGATGGAATTCGACTGCGCGCAGTCGAAAATGATGCCTCCGTCATAGAGCAATTTTACAAACCAAAACGGAAGAAATTTTTCAAATTCAAGTTCAATTGTAATCCATTAACATGTTCTCAGAATATCGTGATTACAAGCAATTTCTCATATACATATATGACCCTTTGATCTTTGACCTCATGACCCTAAAATCTACTCAGTTCATTGGCTCTGCAAGATTTCCTGAGTTAAATAGTAATCCATCTGTCAGTTCTAATGAGAATGCGTCCACAAGCTATTTTTGCATACATAATGAGCCCATGACCTTTGATCTTATGAACCATTCATTGGCTCTGCAAGATACATAAATGATCTAAGTTTGGCAGGAATCCATCAATCTGTTCTAATGATAATACGATCACAAGCTATATTTGCATACATAATGAGCCGCATGACCTTGACCTTTACCTCATGACCCCAAAATCTAATCAGTTCATCAGCTCTGCAAGTAACATACATGACCTAAGTTTGGCAGAAATCCATCAATCGGTTCTTGAGATAAGGCGATCACGAGCTGTTTTTGCATACACAATGTGCGCTGTGACCTTTGACCTCGTGACCCCAAAATCTAATCAGTTCATTGGCTTTGCAAGATACATGACCAAAGTTTGGCAGGAATCCATCAACCGGTTCTTCAGATAACGCGATCACAAGCTGTTTTTGCATACATAATGAGCCCTGTGACCTTTGACCTTTGACCTCGTGACCCCAAAATCTAATCAGTTCATCAGCTCTGCAAGATACATACATGACCAAAGTTTGGCAGGAATCCATCAATCGGTTCTTCAGATAACGCGATCACAAGCTGTTTTTGCATACATAATGAGCCCTGTGACCTTTGACCTTTGACCTTGTGACCCCAAAATCTAATCAGTTCATCAGCTCTGCAAGATACATACATGACCAAAGTTTGGCAGGAATCCATCAATCGGTTGTTCAGATAACGCGATCACAAGCTGTTTTTGCATACATAATGAGCCCTGTGACCTTTGACCTCGTGACCCAAAAATCTAATCAGATCGTCTTCCTATGGTGATACATACTATCCTTAAGTTTGAAGTTTTTACATCTCCAGTGGTTCTTGATATATCATGATAACAATCTCAATGTATGGAATTTCATAAGTTGACCTCTATGACCCTTGACCTTTGACCTACGTGCTCCAAAATGTAATCAGATTGTTTTCCTATAGTGATACACACTATCACTAAGTTTGAAGTTTAAATCTCCAGTGGTTCTTGAGATATCATGATAACAATCTCAATGTATGGAATTTCATAAGTTGACCTCTGTGACCCTTGACCTTTGACATACGTGCTCCAAAATCTAATCAGATCGTCTTCCTATGGTGATACATACTATCCTTAAGTTTGAAGTTTAAATCTCAAATGGTTCTTGAGATATCGCGCTAACAAACTCAATACAAGGAATTCCATAAGTTGACCTCTGTGACCTGTGACCTTTGACCTACGTACTCCAAAATCTAATCAGATCGTCTTCCTATGGTGATAAATACTATTCCCGAGTCTTAAGTTTAAATCTTAAATGGTTCTTGAGATATTGTGATAACGGTCAAACGGGACGGACGTACGGACAACCCGAAAACATGATGCCTCCGGCACCACCTTCGGTGGCGGAGGCATAAAAAGTGCTGTAATGATATTATTATTAAAATTCTTCATACATTTTGTCTGCAGAGTGGAAATCTAGCTTTGTCAATTCTGGTATGAACCAGATAAATGCTTTAATATACATGTTATTCTTTTGGGAAACATATACAACTACAGAATCCTACATTTGACAATAAAACAAGAGTATTAGCAGTTATATTCACGCTTCTTTTTCTAAAAATTCTATTACAAGATTGCTATATTTTTACAATATAATAATAAAGAAAAACTATAACAACGAACAAGAAGAGTTTTGAAAATAGATACTTTGGTGATAAAAGGGTTGAATGCACTTACTTGAATTTCTCAAAGGACTTGATGACGAGATTATTCAGTTTGGTAAGATGAAGATTCTCCTCAAGGAACTGAAAGAAGAAATGATGTAAAAATAAATTCATCAATCAATCAACTTGTAAGTAGATGCTTCCTCGTAAAAGACTAAAAATGGGTGTGGTCAGTGGGGGTAAAAGTGGGAGTGAATATCTACTTGTCCCTGATTCTATTTTATAAGGATCTTATCAAATAGAATGTCAATAAATCCATGAAAAATTGAAACGATATGATTAAATGCATCAGGAAAGTTTTGCTACTGAAAATATGAACAAAGGGATGAACCAAAGACAACACCTGCTACAGTATATTACAAATTTATTTAAATGCATTATAACTTAAAAACTGGTTGGGCATTATAAACCTATGCTGCAAATAATATTCGGTTCTTGTGTAGTGCAAATTACATTATAACGTCTCTGTGCGCTTCCAAAGAGCTTTGTAAATTATTACTCCGGCTTTAGCATGGCTGCCATTACGGCGCTCTAGCATTTCAAGGAATCAATTCCTGCCAGGTACCCATTTACCTCACCTGGGTCGAGTGTGGCAAATGTAGACTAATGTCTTGCCAAAGGACATTAAGTGCTGTGGACCTAGTGATCCACAGGTGATATATCCACTCGACCACGACACCTCTAGGTCTTTGTTAATTTCCTCAATATTTAAGAAATTTGTATTGAAATTTGAACGATGGGCAGTTCAGGTATACTTCAAGATGCAAACAATTGTGATGATCCAAGAGGCAGACGACAGGCATTATCATCTAGAAGTTCTTTTGGGGCAAACTGCATAAAACTTCCCATTTAAGTCATGCTTGAAATAATAACTTGTCTTTTATCTCTTACTAAATTAGATTGAATTTCCACCTTCTTAGTATACAGAGGTATAATTGATAGATAATTGGATCCAACAAATTAGTTATTGTAGAACTTTTGATCAATATGAGGGCTATATCAATGGCTTGCCTATGTGCAAAAAGCTTTATTGCTGATCAGTATTCTTGGTGCTACAGTCAAACCTGTATTAGCAACCACCTCCCTATAAAGACCACCTCTCTATAGTGGCCATGCATATCATCTTCCATGAGAGCAAAAAGTGTATTGTAGGACCTGTCTAGAAAGGCCACCTGTCTTCAGTGGCCACTTTTTCTCTTTCCCTTGGGTGATCTTTATAGAGAGGTTTGACTGTATTTGGAGCTACTACAGTGCTGGGTTAAACGTATATTATCTTGTGTGCACATTCCCATATAGCATTCAGAGGCTTCATACAAATTAAAACTTAACCATCTTGATCAAAATAGTTGAGATTCTATAGGGGGGGGGGGGCATCTGATCTGATTAAAATCAAAGTCTTAAATAAAATTTCATTCCCATGAAGATTCATGCTCATGCATCATTCCTTGTCAGCTGACTTACTCCCTCCATTGATTCCATGAGTAATGTACCAAATACTGGAACTTTCTGTGAAAAAGGGGGGTGGGGTCCAGTTAATAGCATTTCATATTTGGATAAGTTACATTGCCCTCTTATCTAACACTGTCCTACTCACCATCATTTCCAATCATCATCGTAGATCTTCATCAATAACACAATAACATTGTCACCAAAATTTCTACAACAAATCATAGTTGTCATAGTCATCATCATCCATTACCACCATCACCACTACCACCATCATATCATCACCACCACAATCATCATCATCACCACCACCATCATCATAATTACCATCACTCCTACCATCATCATAATTACCATCACCACCACCACCATCATCATCATAATCACCACCATCACCACCATCACCACCATCATCATTATCTCCATCACCATCATCACAATCACCACCACCACTACCACCATCATCATCATCATAATCTCCAACAACACCACCACCACCATCATCACCATCACCATCATCACCACCATCACCAACACAATCACCATTACCACCACCACCATCATCATCATAATCTCCATCAACAATACCACCACCATCATCACAATCACCACCACCACCACCATCATCATCATCATAATCTCCATGAACACCACCACCACCATCTTCATCATCATAATCTCCATCAACACCACCACCCCCATCAACACAACCACCATCATCATCATCATAATCTCCATCAACACCACCACCACCATCATCACAATCACCACCACCACCACCATCATCATAATCTCAACCACCATCACCGTCACCACCACCACCACCACCACCTTTCTCACCTGTTTTCCTGATGCAATGCTCTGCAGTACTTTGGTGATGGATCCCAGGTTTCTCCTCTGCTCCACAGACATCAACTTGTCTACTCCGATGTCGATGATGTCGAAGGCATCAGGAGCAACGATGGCAGGATTCATGTACCTGTAGTAGATCAGGTTTCCTACAATCTAGAGGAACAGAGGTGGACACGGAGAGATGGACCAAATAAGACATAGATTCAGATATAAAGACCAAATAAGACATATATCTAGATATAAGGAATACCAATCAATTACCTCATACAAATCGACACTCATTCTAGCTTCATCTACAGAAATTAAAAGGTCTGGTAGTGTTCTCAAAAGGCTATCTTCAAGCTTTGTTTAAGAGAAAGAGCTTTTCGAAACTATCAGTAAGAGTAGCATAATTTGGTTATACGTCACACTTCATGCAAAATCTTTTCACAAGTCTAAATTTACCTTCTTGTCCCTTCCAGAAAACCCAAGTCAAATTATACAAGAATAAAAACAGCAGGACAGAAAATGTGGTAAAACTCTTGACTAGAAAATACGAAAGCATTTCAAAAATAAATTTCAGACTGCTTGATATAATGGAACGTAATATACAATTGGAGTGAAGTATGAATACACGTAGTAGGCATCAAATGAAATATTTGAATAAATGACGCGTAATGTAGCCTACCTTGAGGACCTCTTCATCTGATGCATCAGGGAACTTAGCATGTAGAGACTCACGCAGGACTTTGGCAATGTAACGGATACCATACCTGCAGGAGGTTAACATAAACGGGAAGGATTACAGAATTATAATCTGCAAGACCTAAGGACTAGTACAGGGGTAATAGTGACCTTTTTGAGTAAAAAAATGGCATCTAACAACATTCCCCTCCTTTTGAGTAAGAAAATTGGGAAAAATCGGGGTAAAATCGGGAAGAAAAAAAAATTGGGAGGAAATTTTTTTCTTCTTCAAATTCCCCAATTTTTTAATTTTTTAAATCGGGTAATTATAGGGCTTGCTAGTATATCTGGCATATATATCAGGATTTTAAAACCTACAGTTAAAGATTCATTCTCTGAATGCTTTACTACATTACACTGTGCACTATTGTTCTTTTCACATTGGGATGAAACAATATCACTCATCCACCATTAAACCAAGTACAGATTACAAAATGCATTTGCAGGATGAGTTTTTTTTACAAGTATCATAGCGAAAGTGTCTCTATCTTCTTTTATGATATACTGATTATTCATGGTAACTGAGTGGCCTATGTGTGACTTTATTATAGCGCTTAGAGACTTCGGTGATAAGCGCTTTATAAGCACCGTTTTTATTATTATTTTGGTAACTGAATAATATTCATGGAACTGAATATTCATGTTCTTATTGATAAATTTGGGGATAGAGAGTGGAATATTGTCATGACTCACGGTATCATATCAACGGATGAGATGATTGCATTTAGGAACTTCTTGCTGACTTCACCGAGCTGAGTAACAGATGCATCTAATCTCTCTAAGACTTCCTTGTGCTTCAGAGCCTGGTCTGATGGTACATCGTAGGGTAGCTTGCTGTTTGGAAGATAGAAGAGAAAGAGAAACGTTTGTCTCTAAAGCCAGGACTTAATCATGTGATGCAAAGTACTACGTCATAGCATACTAATAATTGCAATGTAAAAGGCTTACAAATGTAAAATTAAGCGCTCATACCTGTCACAACTATTATCTCAGAAACATACTGGATCAGAGTAATAGGACTTTACCTTAATAATTGTTTTGTGTGGTCTGTAAAAGAGCATTAGGAATTCCGCACATGCTCTGGCAACAATTTCCTTTGGTCTAGTTCTCAAACATACACTGAACACCTACCTCCAACCCTGGAACCAACGCTAAGTTTTTTATCTGTGCAGAAAACTAAGTAAAATACTCCTATTTCGAGATATTAGTATTGGATTGAATACTGGCCCTGGAGCAAATATCTGCTCATCTTACCTAGCTTCTCCTGTCTGTGTTTCCATCTGGTTGATCCATTGTTTGTAGACCTCTACCGGGTTGGTGTTGATGTTCAGGTTCTTATCCTCCATCACACCCTTCACCAACGGCTGGAGGATGTCCCTCAGTGAACTCTGACCCTTCTGACCTCTGTCATAAGAGAAATTAATAAAATATGTATTGCTGAGAAATTCTTTCCATCGAGGGGTTAGCCTGATAATCACCATTTGATTACAACAAGCCATCTTGATAAAGACTGATGGTAGCCATCCAGGCTTAAGGATACTCCTCAAAATTTGTTACTCTGTATCGAATATCATGAATTTAAAAAAACAGCCAGTAAAATTGATAAATCTCGACTAAAACCTTCACTTACTTCAACAGAGTTGGATAACAAAAAAGGAAAATATTGATAAAAGAACATAAACAAGTACAAAAGAAATTCCTTACGTTATTTGTATATTTTACGAACGCTTATCTCTAAAGGGACAAACATATGACCTACGAAATGACACTTTATGCTCTTTGTAGATGGTTCTTAAAACTGGACACAGATTATCACATAATAGAGGATATTTTGTTTACTATTAAAGCCCCACTGCAATAGTTTGACCAGGAGGGATTAGACCTCCCTGCATGGTCACCGACAGGTGGCTATCTCATCAAATCAGCTCTCAATTAACATAAGAAAAAGGGGATCATGGGGGACCAATGTTCACCAATTAGGCATTGTTTGCTATATAGAGAACGCAAGTAGCAATAAGTAGTGCAGTGGGGCTTTAAAGTCTAACATACACAAATATGAGATATTTTGTTGGTCGTACCTGTTGAAGGTGACCACCATTCTGATGACCATAGGGTTCCCTGTTACAATCTCCATCATCCTATCCACCTTGGAACTAGAGAGAGAAGAAAGATGAGAGATCAATTACAGCTTCTTAGGATATGAGTCTGGCCACGTCGAGATAAGAACTGAAGCAAATTGGCAACATGCAGCAAGCATCATTTGTATCAAGACCAACAGGAGAGACAGGTAGGGGAGGGGTACATCAGGGGGGTGTTCCACAAAGATCCTAAGTTGAACTTATCTCTAAGTTGGACTTAACAATTATGGAAAGCCTAACCATCTTTAATAGTAATTTTTAAAAGGCATAAAATGTTGATTCAAATTATTCATATTTTCTATTATCATGGGAGATTTCATGTTCATGATATGGAATTTATAAAAAATCTAAAATACTTGATTTTTTGCTTTTGAATATATTTTATTTTAAGGCTACAAATGGCTCTCCATAATGTTTAAGTCCAACTTAGAGTTAAGTTTGACTAAAGGATCTTTGTGAAACACTCCCTAGGAGTGACAGGTGGTGGAGGGGTACATCAGAAGTGGGATGAAGGGGTGGGGTTAGATATGTCGCCTCAGAAGGCCTTACACACCTCTGCATGGACATGCATTCTACCCATAACAAAGTTTGATCTACCACTGACCTCCAAAACATTGTTGAAAATGGTCACTGCTTAAAAAAATTATCTTATTGTTCTGTTCATTGTATTCAAGTAAAGTTACTGCCTAAATTACTTAGAAATGAAGGAATGCTTCAAAGAGCCAAAACTGTCATAGCAGGAGTAAGGAAACTCTTCCCTGATGTAGCTCCCTCTATTGACCATTCCTAGTCACTTCATGCAGATACAAAAGATGTATTTTACCAGCATTCACAGGCATACATTTGTGCCTTACAATGAAGCACAGAGAAACATTTAGAATGCCATGCAGTAGGTTACAAATACAAAGTCCATAACTTAGACAATACTTTAATAAGTAAATACGAAGTTCAAAATTGATCAAGAGTAGAAAAAAGAATAATGTGGATAGAAAATGGTTGAATAAATTCAATACAAGCTTCACCACATGAATAAAATTTAAACAGGTGACGTAAAGAACTTTCCCTGCTACCATCACAATTAATTTGTTTAAATTTTATTAAAGTTGAGCACACTTTTTGCATATCACTTTTAATTTTTCTAACATGGCTCGGATTTCTTGCAGGGTTGTTAGAAAGGGAATTTTCTAGGATAAGATTCAATTTATTGTAGAAATTTGTTTGAAGGCATTCCCTTTACCAAGCTGGGTTGATGGATTGATAAGCTGGGTTAAAATCTTCACTTACTCGGAATAAACAAAGTGTCTGATGAAAGATGCAGTTCATAAAAATAAAAAAAGTGACTCCATTTGAAATTAATTCTTTAGAAGCATATGATATTCAATTTGTTTTACGTAAAATTACACTTCTGGACATTGCTTTCTAGTAAATGAACACTGATATTCTCTCAAAATCATAGATAGCATTTTGAGAAATATGAAGGTTACTGGTTTAGTTCACAAAATCTTACTTCTTTCAAATATTTTGGGGAAAATCAATAACTAGAATTGTAAACTGAAGCGTCTGATATCAAGTAGCATATCATGCTGCATAAAAGTCAGGCTCATAAAACTCATGCTTCACTACACACTACACGATTCCCGAAGACAGGGGATGCCCGATGATCACCAATTGAGCTAGAGCAACGTCTATATTTTACTTCCACGTCCAAAAAGGACTTCAGTTATACATGGCAGGACACCCTTCATCTCATGCTCCCTCCCAGACAAGATGCAGTCCTATTTAATTCATCATCAGCATCATTCACATTCAGTCTTGCATGTTCATTGGATGCTATCCAAGATTCGGCGTGCGTAACTCACGCATCAGCTGGTTTGTTGTCTATAACCACTACCCTCCTACTAGGATAGGAATGTTGCATCTCTTGTACTAACTCAAAGCTGTTACGGGAAGTAAAGGGTTAAATTGAAGTGTTACATCACACTGAAGACACAGCACTCAACTATCAAACATACAGGTCACACCATTTTTCAAATTTGTCTTATGAATGAAAAAACCATTTACGTAAATTAAAAATGAAACATTGATAAATTGTTTCCAGTATTTACTACAAATTGGAAGCTCAATTATACAGAATTTTCTGTTATTTGCTACTACTGATGTAATGTTTGTGTAGAGTGTATTTGTTTAATTCCATTTTCATGCAAAATTTCATGTAAACACTTATACTGAGTCAGTTTTAAATCACTTTTCTTCTGTTCAAATGTTAACCACTTGTTGACATTACATTTACAAATAATTTCTATAAGTCTTATTGTTTGTTATTACACAACATTACAGGTAATTATAATACACATTAGCCACATACATGTACATGCTCAGGATGCAGAGTAACAGGTTGCCTCAGCAGATCTGGCAACATTGTCAGCAAGCAGCTTGGACAAATTTTGCATTTTAGTTCATAAACAATTTAGGCAAAAAATATTGTAATACAATTTAAATCTTTTGAATGTCAACATGCACAATGTAATTTCTCCATGGCTGTTTTTGTCAAGTTGAGCTTACGAATATAAAGTCATGTTGATCAACGCTGAAGTGCATGCCAACATCAATACACACAGACAAAAAACAAACAATTTGGCATCACACTTTCTAAAAGCAACATGCTCACTTCTACTTGACTATGACAGGCACAGAACAGTCAATGGTATTTATACATTCAGGTTGCAGCTACATGTACGTCCTATACAAAGTTGTGGCATCTCATGAAGCTATAATTGATGTAAATTCAACGTGATGATTTTATACTGATATTGTACATTTAAATTTAAATGTATGACATGTACGTGTGTGGACTATGTAGGTACAATAAGTATCTACTTCAACCAACTTCTACTTGAAAATGCACTACAAGTATTCTTTCTATTTTCAAACATGATGATTTTATACTGATATTGTTCATTAAATATGTTATGTACATGTGTGAAGGTACAGTAGGTATCTATTCCTAACCAACTTCTACTTGAAAAATGCACTACAAGTATTCTAGCCACTTTCAAATGCTTAAAAAAAATATGGTCTGTAATCTAAGTTTAGAATTTAAGATAGAGTGTATTAGGAAGAATTCTATACATATATTTTGGATATCAATACATCGCCTGTTGAGAAACAGAAGGGCATTAAATCTAATTACCGTAAGGCAAATAAGCTAACACCCTTCTTGTACTTAACAGATAGTATAATAGACAAAATCTGTAGAACTGTTCATAATAGAAACTTAATTTTTTTTAGTCGATGTAGTTTTTTTCTTTAAAGATGGAAACAATAGCTAATGATGCATCATCAGTATTTTTTATAAAATGCAACATGTGCTCAATGGATGCAGTCAGAACATGCCTAGCAACTTACTTTCGTCTGATTCACAGTTTAGCAACACACAATAGTAGAAAGTTATAAGTGAAAGGGGAAAAACGGGACATGTAAGAAAATGAGCATTTTTCATTATGACGTTTTGCTGGCATTGATTCCTTTTGCCAAAGAATTGGGATATTTGAGACAAAGCATGTACAAATGATGTGTCGTTTTATACACTGTAGTCAACAATCAACATGATTACATACAGTAAAACCACCAAAAATATTGCAATAATAAAATATGTTTGTTGAAATGAATAAATGAAAATGGAAATGTCAAAATATAACATTACTAATATGCCAAGTTACATACAGGTATGTACATGTAGAAACGATTGGGATAATGAAAATATTGGGGAAAAGGCTCTTTGGTACACTGAACAGAACATTACTGCCAATATATTAACTGGAACATAAAAACATGAAACGCACTGTGGGCTGATTTCTCAATATAAGATGAACATAAAACAGAGCATGCGTGCAGAACCTTTGAAGATCATAACAGCTGGTATGAATAAAGGTCAAAATAATGAACAAAAACAAGGTTTCAACATCCTTTATATAACAAATACAAACAACAGCTGATAGAGACAAAAATAACCTTTGTTATGATATCATAGTCTACAGATTTACTTGATTCTCAATAACAGGAAATTTTAAAAACATGAGGTGACCACTAATTACATATAGAAACAAACATAACTTGGAAAGGAAAAATAATAGACCAGTTTTCTAATGAACTAAGATGTATGGCAGATTGACCTAGAAGTAATATCTAACATGTATGTACTTAATATTGAATGGGAAATTACTGGCAAAATGGCAAATATAAGAATTCATCAATCTGATGAATCAAGATGTTTCTTGATAACAAATAACTTCTGTATTGATTTTATGATTTCAAGAGGCAATGCATTTCTAACATTATGTAAGCCAATTAGTTTTAATTGCTAGCTTTTCAGAAGATATCATTATTTCTCTGATTTGTCTTACTGTGAATATGCAAATGATGTGAATGTGTCAAACTGATGACATTATATTTGGGAAAAAGACTCATAAATTTGGATACATCAGTAAACTGGTCTAGTATCATGAAACACAAAGCAAAGATGAGAAAATTGTAATTGTTTCTCTCAAAATATGAGGCTTGCTACATACTTGGACTCTGTTTTGTAAAGTTATTATGAATAACAACAACAACCATTCTAGAACAGGTACTAGTATACTCAAAGTCAATGAAATGCTATGATTTGAGTAGCTTTATGAAATATCTGTTCCTAGTTTGTTTTTTAATAGAAAGTTCTATAAAACAGGGCACAGGAGAGTACTGACACCACAAACAAATAGAGAGAAACACATACGCCAACAGAACAGATACAAAACAAAGCAAGAATTATTTTCACAAGGAACAGAAACAGTTATAAAAGGTGACCTCTAGATAACCACTCATGCAAGGAGGGAAGGAACAGACAAAGAACAATCTTGACCACATGATGTTGGACACCACGAATGTTCAAAGGCAACTCCTCAATTTCACCTTTCTAAAAGTTTCCTTCAGGTTTTCAAATAGCCTTTAAACTTTGAAGCTCATGTCCAAATGAATGAACTACTATTATGAAGTCAGGCGTGAACTCCAATACAAAAAGACTGATATCTTCTGCAGATTATTTGCAAATTAACAATGAACCACTTTCAGGGTGAATCAATACTATATCTTTCCAATACAAAGGCAACTTTTACTTTTGTTTTTTCTCACAATTTAATTACCCTTTTTCATGCCTTCACATTGGGCCGTTTCGGAGTGATTTAAAATGAAAGGAGTCTTTGTCCAATACACCCATTAACATTTAAGACAAATGTTGGGTCTCTGTGTGTATTGAGCTCTATTATTTGAAAATATTGGATGCCTGTTTGAATGAACACAGAATGTCTTATCAATGTAATAGGTTATGCAAATGCACTGCATATACTTTTGAAAATGTAAAGAAACAATGTTCAGAGGCCTTTTAAGCATGTAAGGGTGACGTATGAAATGGAGGAGCTGCCTTTTTGTGTTGACACAGGATGAGGACGAAGGTTTACAAAATATCATCTCCATCACTTACTTTATTCCCGACTGTAAGGACCTTTTGTTATTAATGGAGGGAGAATGGAAGAAAGACACACATGGTGGTATTACAATGACCTTTGACACGGCAAAGTGAGGGTTAACTCATAAGCAATGTTAAATCATATATAAACTCCATCGTCCCATGACAAAAATCAGTAATTTGTGAACGTGTTGAGGGAAAAATGATTACAAAAGGCATAGATGAGATAGAGAAGCACACATATTATTCAGATGCATGAATTCATGCCAAATTATAGATACCATTGAAAAATGAACCCCCTTTATGTAAGAATCTTCCATATGGTACAAAGAAATGAAAGTTTGAGAATGAGCTGAAAAAAGAAAAGAAGAAAAAAAGGGCAGAAGGGGATACAGTGTAGTGTATTTTCTACAGATAGAAAATACAACACAGGTGAAAGTCAGATCATCAATTAATGAAAACCTATAATTCAACAATTATAATTCCATGTAATATACACCTACATGAATATTAGGAGTACCGTAATAAACGTTGTATAAACCGCACTCGTGTATAAAATCGCTGATGTTAGCCGACGGAAAGAAAGAAATGAATAATAATAATAATATTCCGCTTTTATATAGCGCTTGATTGAAGAAAATGAATGCCAATATCACTGGCATCTGAGAAGAAAAAAAAGAGACAGATTGAGAGAGAGAGTGAGAGAGAGAAGCGAAAACAATGAAATACCGCTGATGTTACCTGCTTTTATGACAAAAAGAAAGCCTACAGAAAGAAAGAAACGCATAAAGAAAATGAATGCCGATATCACCGGTGTTTGAGAAAAAAAGAGATACAGAACGAGGAGAAAGAGAGACACACAGACATTGTAAGATAAGATCACAGCTATCCGTTTACATTGTGTAAATGAATATGTGAACACAATGAAATATTTATGTTGATAATATATCTTGACCGCATTATACACAAAAACAAAACATGTAAATGAAACAAAGCCTAGAGCCTGCTTCTATATTAGCTCGATCGATCGATCGTGGGAAGCTGAAACGTGGGCAGCCGGACATTTCAATTTCAATTTCAATTGATTGTCCAATATTGGACAGTCATACCGTTGTCATTGTAAATGGGGCAATTAACCAAACACAAAAGGTCCTTTTATCTTTAATAGCAATGTTTAAGATAAAACAATGGACATCTCAAACCACATATAACGCACCTTTTGACTAGGATAGCGTCTATCAATGTCTAGTAAACAGGTCTCTTTTGCCCTTTTCTCGCGTTGGTTCTGGTTATGAGGGGATCAGGTCATTGATCAGCTAGGGGTGGCTACAATGGGCTGCCAATACCCGATCTAGATAGCATGACTTCTCGGCCAGAGTGTGCCGTCCTTCCACTGATATTACTCAAATTATAAACTGAATTTTCGCAGAATAAGTAAAACACTGTAGACCCCTACAGTACTATTAGAAGAAACGGACTTCACATAATGTGCAGCATGATGCATGTCTGTATTGGTGCATAAACCGCACTCCAAATTTTGACTTTTACCGGCGGGGAAAAAAAAGCGCGGTTGATACAACGTTTATTACGGTAGGAGTTAATTAGTAGGAATGACACTGCAATCCCCAATCTCGATACACCACTCCACACCTAGGTAGGTCTAGGATTAACTTCAATGCAAGTGCATACTAAAGTCTCCAAACCTGCATCATATTTAAAAACAGATCTTGAAGTATTATAAAGAGAAACAGACTGAAAATACAGCAATTTCAGGGACACCCAAGAGTATTAGAAAACTGTTCTGGAAGATATTTCATCTTATAGCAATCTCAATATTTAAGTCAACTACAACACATCAAAATGACAGCAAACTGTATATTTAACCATTCTTTGATACTGGTAGTTACCTTGATTACAAAGGGGTCGTTTATAGAGGTACACAGCACAAGAGTGATGCAACCGTCCCTTACCTGATCTCCTCCTCGAGGGCCGTCTTGAAGAGCTTGAGCAGGAGATATTCTTCCCTCTGATTGGCTGCGTAGTTATAGAGTGTCAGGATCACAGATTCCATGAACTTGGTAGTTCTGCTCTGAGGCATAGCGAAGATGAGCTTGGCCAGGTAGGTTGGGTTGGTTTGTAGGAGATAGAAGAGATGCTGATAGGCTTCCAGCATGTCACGTTTCTCCTTGCTTAGGGTCTTGAGACCCTGAGGCTGATTGGCCTGGACGGAACGCTTCATCTTACGACCATGGCTTACCACATCCTGTCAGAGGGATGAAGATGAAGGGAGGGGGTTAAAGATAAAGTTGAGTTCTGGTCATGCGACTGCATCGTCAAAGAAAAGGTGTGGAAGGGATCAGAAAAAGTTGATCATGTAGCATGTACGTATTGGTGTGTACGGCAAGGTTCTGGAGTCATCAAAATCATAACATATTTGGCCCATTCTTGCTAAAGTAACAAGCACTGTACACAGAAAGATCTATATGGGACTACACAAATGTTGGGTTGGTTTACGACCGTGGCTTACCACATCCTGTCAGAGGGACGAAGATGAAGGGAGGAGGTTAAAGGCATTGTTTAACAATGATAAAACTCAGATACACGGCCCTACGTGTTATCAGTGTCTGTGATATGGTGTAATATTGTAGCCCTAGAAAAATTGCGCTTCAAACTGATCAAGAAGTGTCTCAAAAAAGTAAAAACAAATTGAGTGACCGGTTTTACCATACTCGTTTTCCCCAATAGACTGTAGTGCTTTGAAAACTGTTAGTAGAACGCAAAATTTAATTTTGATTTCCAATCATAAATATCTTGATAATCAGACATGTTATCAGCTTGTAAAAGTCATGGGGTTCCTGACTGACCTATATGTTTATAATTATCATTGCAGTATGAGCTAAATCCAGGATTTTGATTCAGGATCTGAGACGAACTTACCCAATCCCTTTAATCAGGATGTGGCAGATGGGGTAGGAGGAGATATCAGATGGAACGGATGTTGGAAAGGGTTGATGAGGAGATGAGTGAAGAGAAATCAGCTACTAGAATGAAAGCTTTGTCAAGAAGTACTAGATTCTCCTTTCGTTGATTTTTAGTTTATATCACTATTTTTCAAAAATGTAATTTCCCAAGTCTCAAGGATATGATAGAAAAAAATGATAAAAAAATAAAGAAAATTTATAAATTAAAACTGCTGTGACTCATTTGATGCAAAGATAAAAGACAATACTACATTAAACCAGGTACCCTAACAGATAACATATTTGTAAAACATTGGAGACATTGTCAATGTATTAAGCACTATACAAAAGCGAAATATATTATTTCCCCCCGCCCCACCACAAGTTGTTGGTCTAAATCCGAGAAGTGACTACCTAGACACATTTTCACACACATTAATAATTTTTAATAATAATAGCCTAATAGTCCACTCCAAATTTTATTGAACCGAAACGGAAATTCTTTTTGCCCATTTGATCGTGAGCCCGGCAGCCACTGAGCAGCGCCAGATCGACGTTGCTCTATCCCTTTATTGTTGAACGCCAAACAAGGTAGCAACAACTCCCATCTTTTAACGTCTTTTGGTATGACGCGGCCGGGGTTCGAACCCACGACCTCCCGGTTGTGAGGCGGACGCTCAACTGACTGAGCCAACACTATGGTAACATATACAGAGTAGAGAAGATGAGGATGTAGAGAGATGATTTACCTGTAGTGTGATTCTGTTCTTGACTAGAAGTCCAATCTTGATATCCATAAGATTGAGATCGTTCTCAGCTTGTTGGTTAGAACGGATCTGCTTTACAACCTTCCCTCGCATCTCCTGTAGTTCTGTTTAATCAAAAACAAAGGAAATAAATCAATGCTATTATTAACACTCCACTCATATCATTAAAACAATACAATATTTACATGTTTATTAGCAATAATTGTCATTTCATACTGAACAGAAAGAATAAAGTATTATTTCTGACCATATAGAGAATCATGTGACCTCTATGAATGAACTTTTATAACGTTTCATATCATCAAAGGTTATTCTTATTCAATGAGCTAATACTGTTTTTTGAATAATAAATGTATGCATGGTGAATATGTTAAGCAAATACATGCAAACTGAGCATCGATATCCACTATCGAATACAAATCATCAACCTTTTTCAAATGTCTTGAATTTCATGAATACCCAATTCTTTAATGAAAATATACACATTATTTTCCTGACATCCTGCATATCATATTTGATGAATGGCTATTTGCACCAAAGCCAAATTTGAATCACAGCATTTCTTTGCAAATAAATATTTGGATGTTCTTCATACTATACTTACCAAGTTCTTCTGATAAATCCACCTCATTCTGTTCCAGAAGATGAACAAACTTCCTGACAACAGCCACAGGTGGTGTGTCCGAATGAGCTATGGATAGAAACAAAACAAACATTAAAAATTTGCATTTCAGATCAAAACAACAAAGGTACATACCGGTATTGCAGGTGTGTTTGTCGAGGCACTAGCCTTTCAATGTAGTTGGGCTTGATGTTAGAGCAAAACTAGATGGAATTTTGACTGCGTGCAGTCGAAAATGATGCCTCCGCCATACAGCAATTAAAATAACGAGCTGAAGACATGGAATTTCACAAGTTGACCTCTGTGACCCTTGACCTACGTGCTCCAAAATCTAAACAGATCGTCTTCCTATGGTGATACATACTATCATTAAGTTTGAAGTGAAAATTCTCCAGTGGTTCTTGAGATATCGCGATAACGATCTCGATGTATGGAATTTCATAAGTTGACCTCTGTGACCCTTGACCTGTGACCTACGTGCTCCAAAATCTAATCAGATTGTCTTCCTATGGTGATACATACATGTACTATCATCAAGTTTGGAGTTTAAATCTCCAGTGGTTCTTGAGATATCATGATAACAATCTCAATGTATGGAATTTCATAAGTTGACCTCTGTGACCCTTGACCTTTGACCTACGTGCTCCAAAATCTAATCAGATTGTCTTCTTATGGTGATACACACTATCATTAAGTTTGAAGTTTAAATCTCCAGTGGTTCTTGAGATATTATGATATGGTGATACATACTATCATTAAGTTTGAAGTGAAAATTCTCCAGTGGTTCTTGAGATATCGCGATAACGATCTCAATGTATTCGAACACAAAGAGTCATGTGGATGAAAAGACTTATAACAGGAGATTCAAATATGATTTGGAAACGTTATTTTAAATACCTGACTAGAAAATATGGCGGCCTATTGATTTTTTTCAGTAATGTATCGCCAGATTTACTTGCACTGTCATTACCAGATTTTTACCGTAGCATGCTGGAGGCTTGGCTGGGGACAAAAGCCTTTTTGCTTAAGAACGAAATTTCAAAAAGAAATCAAATTATTTACAATAATAGATGTATCCGCATTCAGGGGCAAATATATTTCCATGAAGACTTATTTCTGAAAAATGTTTTTAAAATACATCATATTGTTGATAAGAAAGGTGAATTGAAATCTATCACAGAATTTAAGAAAATGGGTTTAAACAACATAGAAATAAATATAATAAAACAGTTATATGAAGGCATTCCATTCTCATGGAAAACTCTTTTGAATATATATGAACATCCATGTGAGGATACTGAATTAAGTTTAGAATTCATTATTAACGGAAACCCTCACTCTTTGCAAGGCATAACATCAAAATATATCTATAGTAAATTGTTAAAAATGAGAACGGAAAAATCTTATGCTACATGCAACTTAGAACGTACATACAATATGGTCGAAAATGACACGAGAACAATTTTCTTAAGACCCCGAAAATCCACTCTAGACAGAAAGCTGAGGGAATTTCAATATAAAATGTTATATAATTTAATTTATACAAATAAGCATCTATACACTTTCAAACATGCAGTGAGCAATCTTTGCTCCTTTTGCAATAAACACGAAGAAACCTATGAGCATCTGTTTTTTACCTGTGAAAAGGTAGCAAATATTTGGAAGGACTGCGGAGACCTTTTTGATTTATCAGCGTTAAAAAATCTACATTGGCAAGCAATTCATATCGGGATAACAAGATCTAATGCGGGAGAAGAACAACTGTTAAATCACATTATTCTTTTAATAAAACATATGATTTTTAAATATAGTTCAACTAAAAATAGACCCCCAATTCCTCAAGAAATTAAAAAAAGAATTATAGAAAATAGGCAAGAAGAAAAGGAATTAGCGGGGGAGAGAGGCACTTTAACACTTCACTTCAAAAAATGGGACAACTTCCATAGTTAAGGACGGCGAGGCAAATACTTCTTTCTCGGACTCAGACATTTTTTTTTTTTTTTTTTTTTTTTTTTTTTTTTTTTTTTTTTTTTTTTTTTTTTTATATATTTTTTTAAAAATATATAATTTGGTCTTAAGGAAAAGGAAGAGACAGGATTTCCAACAAATATGTAGATGTGAATGCTCGGGAAGGGAGGGGGGATTTGTTGAGATTTGGAATGAAGGGGGGAGGGGGATATGTCAGTTTGTATGTGTGTCTGAGTATGTGAGCGTGTGTGGTGTGTCTGTCTGTTTGTAGGTAACTCTTTGATTTATAATATTCGTTCAATATAATTCAATGTAAATATTATGTACTGTGTATTAATATCTTAAGTATTTTTGAGAGATGTACAATTTTCTTTATATTTTGATATATGTAAATCAATGAAGCTGTATGTTTGTTTGTTATATATTTTGTATTGAATGAATACAATAAAACAATATTACAAAACAAAAAAATGTATGGAATTTCATAAGTTGACCTCTGTGACCCTTGACCTTTGACCTACGTGCTCCAAAATCTAATCAGATTGTCTTCCTATGGTGATACACACTATCATTAAGTTTGAAGTTGAAATCTCCAGTGGTTCTTGAGATATGATAACAATCTCAATGTATGGAATTTCATAAGTTGACCTCTGTGACCCTTGACCTTTGACCTACGTGCTCCAAAATCTAATCAGATCGTCTTCCTATGGTGATACATACTATCCTTAAGTTTGAAGTTTTTACATCTCCAGTGGTTCTTGAGATATCATGATAACAATCTCAATGTATGGAATTTCATAAGTTGACCTCTATGACCCTTGACCTTTGACCTACGTGCTCCAAAATGTAATCAGATTGTTTTCCTATAGTGATACACACTATCACTAAGTTTGAAGTTTAAATCTCCAGTGGTTCTTGAGATATCATGATAACAATCTCAATGTATGGAATTTCATAAGTTGACCTCTGTGACCCTTGACCTTTGACATACGTGCTCCAAAATCTAATCAGATCGTCTTCCTATGGTGATACATACTATCCTTAAGTTTGAAGTTTAAATCTCAAATGGTTCTTGAGATATCGCGCTAACAAACTCAATACAAGGAATTCCATAAGTTGACCTCTGTGACCTGTGACCTTTGACCTACGTACTCCAAAATCTAATCAGATCGTCTTCCTATTGTGATAAATACTATTCCCGAGTCTTAAGTTTAAATCTTAAATGGTTCTTGAGATATTGTGATAACGGTCAAACGGGACGGACGTACGGACGGACAACCCGAAAACATGATGCCTCCGGCACCACCTTCGGTGGCGGAGGCATAACAAAGAAATAAGCAATAAGCAAAAAACTTACAAGCAAATATCATTCACTCCAAATCGTCAAAACAATTTTTTCTTGTCATATTGTCACTGTTCGGCACCTGAGATAAGTGAATCAAGAGTGTTGATGAACATCTAATGCTTCATGAACATCTAATGCTTCATGCACATCCTTAGACTTAAAGGGATTGGGTAACTTTGCCTCAGATTCGTTAAAAAAATCCTGGTGTTAGCTCATGCTGCAATCATAATTATAAACCTTTAGGTCATACATGAATCCCATGACTTTTACAAGCCAATCGCCCGTCTGATTATCAAGATATCTATGATTGGAATTAGAAATTTCAGAATTCGTTTTCCTAACAGTTTTCATAACACTACAGTCTATTGGGGGAAATGAGTATGGTAAAACCGGTCACTCAAAGATTTTTTACTTTTTTGAGGCACTTCATGATACTTTTGAAGCGCAGTTTTTTTTAGAGCTTCAATATTACACCCATTTCACAGACACTGATAACACGTAGGGCCATGCATCTCAGATTTGAAATTGTTAAATGATGCCTTAAGACTTACTGAGGACCCTGTAGTCATGTCTTGCTCTGTTTGATCTCCAGAAAGCTTGAAGCTTGATGATGGCATTCGCCTTGAGAAGAGAGAGAGAGAGAGAGGAGACCAGGTCAAGATTTGACAAAATAGTTCAGATAATCTTGAGAAGTTAAAGAAGGATTCAAAAGTTGAACAAAATAGCAAAGCTTTGTTTATTTATCATGCATATCGATAAATTGAAATTATTCTAGTGCTAACGGAGGAAAAGGAATGTATGTAAGTCAAATATATGTAAAGATACTCAGCACGCAAATTGTATCAACCACTGTTAATATAAAAATAATTCTACAATAAAACAACACATCAAAAGTAACCAAGACATATAGCAAGGCTGTCTTTTCAATCAAAAGTATTCATAATTTCTTTAAAGGCATAAAATAAAATCATATTGTCCATTCAAATTTCTCCATAATCCTGCTCATCTTCTATTAGCATCTGAATCTAACTTTTAGTCATATAAAATATTACAAAAAGATATATTCACATGGAAACTATTCTTCATAGGTTCCATCAGCAGATAGATATGTGTAGAAATCAAACAGAACAAATTAAGGAGTAAATCTATTGCATTTGGACACTTACATTATCGCTGAAGTACTGGAGTCTGTTCTGGTAAGCCTTGCGGGCTGCGGTCATTCTGGCATAGGATTGGAGCTATAGAAAACAAGATGGGGGAAATAGAGCAATCAATGAACACTGTAAACTAAAATTACTTAAATCAGATCTCTGATGCTGCACAAACACATCTTTGAAATTTAATGTTTTCAGCACCACAAAGCAGTTTGGCTATTTCTAGTGTAATAGTAGTGTGCTGTGAGCACCTTGAACATATAAATTTAGCTGTTATTATTATTTTTTATTGTGTGTTTGTTTTCATCAGTTATCTTCCTGCCCAACATTCAAATAGTTTCTGCATTAAAAATGATATATATGTTCCATTAGGACCAGGCGTATCATAATAATAATTATAATTTTACGTTTTTGTAAAGCGCATACCACATAGGCATAATTGTCTCAATGCGCTTTACAAAACAAAATACGGAAAGGGTGGAAATGGTCTACTGGGTTCATAATTACGACATCTTAGAAAAGTACTAAATAGATATGATTTCAAATTACTTCTGAACTTTTCAAAATAATTTTCAGTATAATCAATTTACACACGTGTTAGAGCCCCACTGCACTACTTATAGCTACTTGCGCCCTCTATGTAGCAAAAAATGCCTAATCGGTGCCTGTTCGTCCCCCATGATCCCCTTTTTCTTATGTTAATTGAAAACTGATTTGATGAGGTAGCCATCTGTCAATGACCTTGCAGGGAGGTCTAAACCAACCCCCCTCCCCCCCCCCCCCCATCATCACCAGAACGCAAAGCGCTGAAGACCAGCTAGACTTACTGTGACTACAGATGGTTCCTGTTCCTTGAGATAGCCCAGTCTATTCCTGTAAGCTCTCTTCTGCCTCCATCCCTTCACAAAGCTCTGTATCATCACAATGACTGGGATCTGATTGTGAAGGTAGTTGCGGCGCTCAAGGTATTTCCTGCGAGCGATCATACCCCGGGCGTGGGCCTGGAGGGTGATGATGTTACCCTCGTTTGCTTCAAAGAGTAGGGCACGGTTATTGGCTTCGGTGATTTTAGATACAACCTCCTGCAAGGTGAATATATGGGAAAGATGGTTAATACAAGGCTTTCCAGTATATTTTTTTTGTAAGTTGCAAGATCAATAAGAAAAGCTTCCTCCAGCGTTTTCACCTACATATTTGAATAAGCATGAATGTACTCTTGCAGTGAAACACAAGTATTCATTATTCCCATTAACTTTATCCAAGGTTTTTGGTTCATTTTCAGGATGCAAAGGATGAGGGGAGGAGAGGGTTGGAGGAGGAGGGGAGGAGGAGGAGGGGGAGGAGGAGGATGGGGGGGAGGAGGGGGTTTACTTAATTAAAAGCATCCATTGCATCACTACTAGAGAGAGACAACTGCTCCAAGTGCACCCCCTTCCCTTGATCCTTGTCCCTTCCTTCACCTACAACCTTTCAGAAAAAAATTGAAAAATTACAGAAATGAATGTTTCTGACCTGAATTTCTTCCTTAGAGAGTTGTGTGTTAGA